>CM026274.1:9401831-9706725 GCA_014851415.1 Cnaphalocrocis medinalis | reverse complement strand
AGACAACTTTCTCGTAGAAAGGCAAAATCAATACTACTAAAAATATGAATATCAAAAAGTAAAAAAAAAGAAGAAATTCCAAATATAAAATATAAAAATAAAACCATAAATATAAAAAGCAGGTCTGTCGCCAACAACAGCATTTATTACAAATAATAAAAGGTATAATACACTTTTTTTTTAACTCTCAGCTGTCGTATTTTCTTCTTTATAAGTAAATTTTTATTCTGAGGAGCTATTACGGAGTTCCATAGTATTATAAACAAAAGAGCTACCATACTCTGACGTAAGTGACAGTGGCGCCATCAATAAATTTAATGACTTTCTTGATGCATTATAGAATGTGTGTAAAATACAAAAGAATCATTGTAATTTTTTTATTATTTGTTTGAGGGCTCCAAAAATCCGATTATTTGAGCGTACGGTGTATCATCACGGTTGACCTCTCTGTTCGCATTTTCCGTCGACATTGCTTGTAGATCTACGTAGCGCACGTTTGGGGACATGCCTGTGGGAAAGCATAAGCAATTTATTACTTATTTTTTATTTATATACCTGTCCCACTGTAGAGCAAAGACCTCCATCATGAATTCAAGTTATCTCTACTATGATGTGGTTAGGCAGTTTTAAATGTGTAGATTAGAAGTCCACAACATTACCAGTATTAAGTATTATGGTATATTTAAGAACGAATCAACAGCTCCCTTGTACTACTTCCCCGGTATAAGGGTAGCGATGGTCAGAGGGAAATCAGAAGCGAACACAGTTTTCCTCACGATGGCCCGCCATATCCCTCAGTTCGCGTGTCAAGCGCAGTCTGAAACAGAGTTTTCCACTGCAGATGTCATTTGATCAATCCAGCGCATCGGTGATCTGTAGCTACCATGAGTTGACATCTAAAACTGACATAACGTAAACTATTAATTGCTCTGTCTCTTTCAAATGCATCACAATGAAAGGGACAAAGCGATAGTTTTCGATAGCGAGGATAGTATTTCAAACTCATGGTAAGGCTACTGCTGCGTGATCTGGTTCCCTCTAACTGTCCTTAAACGACCTGTCGTTCTATTGAGTCGTCATCACGCCTGGACAGAATTAGAGACCAAAGTACTGTGATAGCGCGTAGTAGTAGGCGCGAACCTAAAAGGTATAGAGCGGCGTGTTTTGATGTAACCGGGAATGATAAGCTACAATTATATTATTATATTTTTATCATTAAAAATAATGAAGATAATCCTAAAGCTCATGCTTTAGGATTATCTTCATCCTATTATAATTTCATGAAATTATATCTATCTATCTATCTATATAATATAAAGCTCGATTACCACTGACTCACTCACTGATCATGCTGTTTTGCGGTATGTTTGGGTTATTTTTGCGGGAAATGTTTTGACAACCCTAAGTGTTTTTTAATCAATGCAGGTTTTTGACATTAAAGAAAAAAAAAACAAAATGGCGGCCGTATTTTGCGACATCAACTTTTTTGTTACGGCAGTTATTCTGAGATGTTGAAAAGTGTTTCAGAATCACCCTTTGCTATTTTCTACATGACAGGAAAAAAAAGTTGAAAAAACAAAATGGCCGCGCCGCCATCTTGGATTGAAAATTTGATTTTGAGCACTTTTCACGGGATCGTAGCTGAGGGGGGCGCCGCTCGATTTTCAAATTTCTTTTTTTAATCTGTTGCGTATATACTCTACTTTCAAACGTCAGTTGCACTTTTCCAAAATCCAAGATGGCGCCGCCCCTGGCGGCCATTTTGTTTGGAGAAAAAAATTGGTGATTTTCAAACGAATTTTGCGGGGTGATGGCAACACTGGAGAGATTTGAAATGTTCCGAGCGTCGGTGGGTAATTTATCACAGTGTTGCCACGACTGAGAATTTCTACCAAATTCATGGTAGTTTTTGGGCCACGGCCCCGAATAGTAGAAAAAAAAAGTTGCCATGTTTGCAAAATCCGAGTATGCAGTTTTGTAGTCATTAAGCCTCGCAATGATCTCCAGATAGTTTTTTGGAAAAAAACTGGCAACACTGGAAATGGCGGCGGAAATAAATTTTCGGGTGTCGCTGACTTCTAGAGGTTCCTTGGACGAGGGTATCATAGATGAAAAAAAAATAAAAAATTGTCTCTGATAGGTTATGCTATGTGTATATGGGAAAAAATACGCGCTGTCAAAAAAACAAGATGGCGGATGAGGTGGCGGCCATCTTGTGAAATCGTATTTTTTGAAAATTTTCAAAGTGATTTTTTCGACATGATGGTGACACTTGAGAAAGTTTGCATGTATGAGGCAGGTGAGAGTCTTGCTTACATGTGTTGCCATGTCGAAAAACATTTTTGCGTTTTTTGATAGTTTAGGCGTCAGGGCCCAAAAATAGTAAAAAAATAAAAATTGATTTCCAGGAAAAGTAAACACATCAAACCTTTAGTTGGTTAGTCTAAATGACATTAGGTCATTTTTAACAAAATCATCTGGCAACACTGGGAGATATTGAGAAAAATGTTTTTTTGACATGGTCATTTTTGAGAGGTTCCTTGGGAGACCAGTATTATTTTAGAAAAAAAATAAAAATGCCATTCGAAGCGGCATGTGATGTAGTATATGGGAAAAATATGGATTGTCAAAAAATCAAGATGGCGGACGAGTTGGCGGCCATTTTGTAAAAAAAAGGAGATTTGAAAAAAATCAAAGTTGTTTTTCGTCCAGATGGCGCTACTTGGGGAACTCATGATGTATGACGCGAATGAGTGTCTTTCTAAGGTGTGTTGCCATGTTCAAAAATATTTTCATAATTTTAAATAAGTTTCGAGACTTGGTCAAAAAATTAAAAAAAATTAAAATGACAGTTGTTGGGAAAAAAAAGTACATGCAGGCTTGAATTTAAGTATTTGAAATCCCTTTTGTCCATTTTTACTAAAATTAACTGGCAACACTGGGAGCAGCGTCCAAAAGAAAATTTTGACAGGGGCATTTTTGAGAGGTTCCTTGGGCGAGCAGTATTATCTCAGAGAAAAAGTAAAAACGTGGTTCGACGCGGTATATGTTGTAGAATATGGGAAAAATATGGGTTGTTGAAAAAACAAGATGGCGGACGAGCTGACGGCCATTTTGTAAATGTTGAGTTTTTTCGCACTTAATAACCGATTTTTCGGGCAGTTGGCGCCACTTGACGAGAATCGTTGTTATAATCTTTATGGTAGGTATTAACAAGAGCTACAAAATGGTAGAAAAAAAAAAACTTCATCCTCAAGGAAAATTTTAAGATTTAGTACAAAACTTGTGTAAAATGTACGTAAAATTGTAAATACTTAACGTCTGTGTATTGTGCCCTGTCAAAAAGTGACATGTATTGTCATTCTCAACCAACCAGAGCATTTACAAAAACATGCGACGAAAAAAAAAAAGACAATTTTTTTTTACTCTACTACGAAATTTTCCCATACATTTTGTACTGAAGTCGGCTGAAACCCTACACATAGGTACCAGCCAGAAGAATTATTATGAAAACATGCGATGGAGATACAAAATATTAGGGTTATGGGAGAGATGGCAACTAAACCGGGACTATGGAAGGGAATTGAGTTGAGTTGATATTGATGATACAACGGGGTCGCCTGCTTTATCGACCTTCTGTCTTAAGTTTTTACGTAATTCTCAAACCTAACAACTTACAGTGACCATATCATATTGAGGAACTATAAAGATTCAATAACATACAAAACTAAAAACTCAAGAAAATTTAAAGTTTCAAACGAAACCACTTATGTAAAATCAATGAGAAGACCGCAATATAACTTGGTAATTTTCATATATTTATATAGTATACCACAATATTTATGCGGTTAGTGTAACTAAAAATTTAAATTAAGTTGATCAAAATTTCATAAAGTAATTTTATCACTTGTGCTTGTTAGCAACTACCTACTGACTTTATCAAACCTAGAAAAGAAATTTATCAACCTAACCTCACTTTTTTGGGTTAGGTTTGGTTTGCAGCTAACCTAACCTAACTTAGAAAATTTCGAGAAATTTATCAAACCTAACCTCACTTTTTTAGGTTAGGTTAGGTTTGCATCTAACCTAACCTAACGGTCTTAGAAAATTTTCAGGAAATTTATCACCTAACCTCACTTTTTGGGTTAGGTTAGGTTTGCATCTAACCTAACCTAACTTAGAAATATTTCGAGAAATTTATCAAAACCTAACCTCACTTTTTTGGGTTAGGTTTGTTTTGCAGCGAACCTCAACCTGACTTAGAAAATGTCGAGAAATTTATCAACCGAACCTCACTTTTTAGGTTAGGTTGCATCTACCTAACCTAACTTCTTAGAAATTTCGAGAAATTTATCAAACCTAACCTCACTTTTTTGGGTTTAGGTTAGGTTTGCATCTAACCTAACCGTAACTTAGAAAATTTCGAGAAGTTATCAAACCTAACCTCACTTTTTTGGGTTAGGTTAGGTGTGGCATCTAACCTTTTTTTTTTTTTTTTTTTTTAAGCTCACCTCGGGAAAAATGCAGCCGACGCACGACCGACACACGGTCTTGCGCGCCGACCAACCTTATGCATCTCCTTACAGCCGGGGGACTGCAAGGATTATGTGGGGCTCTCTCTGGGAATGGTACCCAGAGCATACCCACTAAAAATCCCCGGTGTGCCAGTCCTTGTCTCAGGTTGTCTTCATGATCCTCTTCTGGCCATTTGCGAAGGCCGAAATGATGACTGCTACTGGCATATTCACGTCGAACCTCGCTGCCTCTGAGCCCTTTCTGGGCTCTACGCTAAAGAGGGGCGCCCTAGCACAAATGACGCCCCCCAGACGTGTGTGGCCGATGATTGCGGCCCCGGGCCCCCCGACCCGAAAACCGCGACTCACACTGACGGTAACGCCGCGGCGGCGACGTCACCATCCGTCTGCGTCCGCGGGGCCTTATAGGCTGACTTATCCCAATGGGGATTCCGCGGTCCTTGCACTGGTGGTCTGCACTTTGCACTTCCCATGACGTGGTCCGTGTTCGCGCACTTCATGAAGATGCAGATTTGACACTTCCTCTCGTCTCTGCAGTCGTCTGCTTTATGGCCATCGCTCTCGCCGCACCTAAAGCACATCTTCGTGCGATCAATAAGGCTAGGGCACCTCGGTCGAGTGTGTCCCACGGCCATGCATTTGAAACAACGCAACGGCCTCGGGTCCAACGGCGTAACCTTGGCACTACTCCACCCGACGAGAACTCTTCCCTCTTGAACTATGGCTTTCGCCATCTTCACCTGACACCTAACCACCGCAGTGCCGAGCCCTCCAGGGCCAGCGCGGATGTCGGACACCTTGATCTGCTCTGCTGAACATTTCACCTTTTCGCAGATGGCTTCTATAACTTCCTGTCGGTTAATGGAGTCATCTAGTCCGCTTAATCGGAAAGCCAAGCACTTTGTGGGTCGCTCGACCTTCGCAGCCGTCGCAAGTGCTTCCCGCAGTTTTCCTGCAAGGAGGTCTGCCTGCTCCACGCGATCTGGACCGGAAATTTCAATAATTCTGGCTCCCGTCGCTGCAGTCTTCATTTTCATTTTGCCGAGGAGACCCATCGGCCCAGGCTTGACGGCTTCGCGAGCTCGTCCCATCAACTCGTTATACGACAGTCCGCCGTTGAGTAATTGAGCGTCCATGGTAATGACCACAGCCTCGGTGCGCGGAACTGACGTCTTCGCCTTCTTCTTCTTGGTGGCTGCTGACGGCGCGGAAGTTGTTGGTGCGGCCGTTGGGGCAGTCTTCTGGGGTTGGTTTGGGCGCCTCGTCGGGGTAGCTGCTGACGATGATGCGGCTACAGAAGAGTAAGTCCTTCCTGTCGTCGCGGGGGGTTGAGAAGATGTCTTCTTGGCCTTCTTCTTTTCCTTCTTCTTCTTTGTCTTACTTGCGACTTCTGTCCAAGGTGACTCCTCTGCGTCATTAGGCACCACCTCCATAGCAGATGAGTCCTCCAGCGGGTCAAATGCTGGTTGCGTCGATCTTTGACGAACTGGCATGGGCGTTGTCTCCCTCTCTCTCACTGGGGTCAGAGAGTTCCTTCTATCAGCCCTTAAAGGCGGACGTAATCGCGGCTCAGGCAGGAGCCTGTCACGGATTCCTGACAGTTTGGCATCTACCATGCGTCCTACCTTCTCGAGGAGGACGGGCTCGAGCTCTTCTTGAAGATACTCCCGTATAGCTTGCACGGCAGCACCCGTCTCGTTGTTCTGTGGTTGCGGCGGTGTTCTCCGAAGGCGAGGAGGACTGTGACGCACTTGGGGACTCTGTCTTGTCGGCGGCGGCGTCGAGCGGCAAGGTGAGCTGCGTCGCTGTGGCGGCGTAGCCCTCTCACGAAGTTCCGACCGGAGTTCCTCAACTTCGTGCCGGAGACGATTAATCTCCGACATGTAGTGGCGGGTGTCTTCAGAGCGAGTTCGCCGCGCCAGGCTGTCTATAATATCGTTAAGGATCTGCGCAGACTGCTTCAGATCCCTAACGTATCCTCCTTTTAAATGGCCAGAGGTGGCGGCCACATGGAAAATTTTGGCCACTTTCCTCCCAGCCCAGGCTCTAACGTCGTCGACGGGTAGTGTGTCGAAGTCGCCTAGCAGCGGGTCGCCTGAAGTGGCAGCCAGGTACCGCGACGTTTCTTCACACAACTCTTCGGCCTCTAGCGCATCCTTCTCGATTTGTTCGAAATCCAGGGCATATCTTCTTGAACCCCCTGGGTTGCCAGGTTGGTTCGATTTACCTCGCCGTGCAGTCGGGATCTTCCTTGGGGCGGAATACTGCAGATCTGCATCCGTGGTGTCGTCGTCGCTGTCCGAGGCTTTACGGCGACGGCTGGTCCTCTTGTTGAGATCAAAATAGAGCTGCAAGCGCGACGACGGAGGCGCTTTTGAGGTCTTGGCTGGCTCCATATCACTCTCTGGTGTTAGTTCCGGGACTGGAACTTCAATTACGTGGATACTGCTGGGTGTTAGATCCAGGGGTTCGTCTCGTTCGTCAGCGGCGGCTTCAGCCTGTTCAGGCTGGTCATCGCGGCTGTCTTCGCCCTCCTCGGGCACTTCCAAATCAGTGGCTGTCTCATTTTCCGTTATGCGTAAGCTGTGGTCGTCAGGTTTCGATGTATTAGAGCAGTAGTTGCCCCCCCCGTATAACGTGGGGCAGACGTCGGATTGGGCCGACGTGAGGGATTCCCCAGCTGAGCTGGGACCCTCCCGGGGATTCTTTCCTACTGTTGGTTCCATCATGGATTTTTGCTCCATTAGCGGTGGAGCCCCGCAAGCGCTTCGTATGCTAACCCTACACCTCGGCACGCTAGACCTCAGTTCGGGGTAATTTTTTATGGAGGCTTTCTTCCTCGCAGTCCCGGCAAAGGACCCCCGACCCCGAAGGGTTGCGGTATGTTCATGCTGACGAGTCAGCGCTCCGCCTTGTCATTTTTTACAGAGGTTTTCCTTCCTCTCAGTCCCGGCAAAGGACCCCCGACCCCGCACTAAAGCGAGGATACGGTATGTTCATGCCGACGAATCGGCCCCCCACCTTGTCATTTTTTAGAGAGGTTTTCCTTCCTCGCGGTCCCCTAGGGACCCCCGCGCCCGCACTAACGCAGGTTTACGGTATGGAAATGTGTCGGATTCGGTCAATAGAAACCAATGTCCCCTACCCACCCCCCGCGGAGAATTGCTTCCCATTGTCCAGGATGCGCCGTTCCCTCTACTATGACAAGGCCGTTTGCGCCCAACGGGTCAGACGCAACAAGCCCCATGATAATAGACAGACACACGTGAAGGCATCCGACCCCCGCACCCCAGGTTTGCATCTAACCTAACCTAACTTACAAAATTTCGAGAAATTTATCAACCTAACCTTACCTAACTTAGAAAATTTCGAGAAATTTATCAAACCTAACCTCTTTTTTGGGTTAGGTTAGGTTTGCATCTAACCTAACCTAACTCCTTAGAAAATTTCGATTAACGTTACGATTATGAACTTTGAATCGCTTAGCCAGCTCAGCGTAGGCATCAAGTGTGGGCTTAAATGGAGCTTAAATGGAAAAATCTAAATACTCGACACAAGTGCCGAACACTGAGCGAAGCGCCGCGTAGGGCGAAGCCCGGAGCGGCCATTTCATTACGAGTTTTCTTCACAAAACCAAGCGAAGCGCCGTGTAGGGCGAAGCCCGGAGCGGCAATTACATCGATTGTTGCACCGGGAGAATCCCGCAACGGCCATTTCATCATATCATACAGCGGCAGAACCAAGCGGAGCGCCGCGTAGGGCGAAGCCCGGAGCGGCCATTTCTATCACTCGTTATATTGCAAGAATATAGCAGAGCGCCGCGTCGGGCGCAGCCCGGAGCGGCCTTCTAACTGTATATATGGACTTTTTCATCGTGTTCAACGTAACATTGCGGAGCAAACGTGAAGTGCCGCGTAGGGCGAAGCCCGGAGCGGCCATTTCATCGCAAGGACGACGCACAAAACCAAGTGGAGCGTCGCGTAGGGCGAAGTCCGGAGCGGCCAATTCATCGTAACGTAGTGGCAATTTTATCGCTACTTACAATTTCATAACAAAGCGGAGAGCCGTGTAGGACGAAGCCCGTAGCGGCCACTTTCATATGGGTGCGATGAAAAATAAATGCGGAGCGCCGCGTAGGGCGAAGCCCGGAGCGGCCATTCCATTACAAGTTTGAACTTTAAAACCAAGTGGAGCGTTGCGAAGGGCGAAGCCTGGAGTGGCCATTTCAACCTGACTTTCAGGGGCAGCACCAAGCGGAGTGCCGCGTAGGGCGAAGCCCGGAGCGGCCATTTCAATCACTTGGTGTGTTGCGAGAATATAGCAGAGCGCCGCGTCGGGCGCAGCCCGGAGCGGCCTCCTAACAGTATGTATGGACTTTTTCATTGTGTTCTACATCGTGAAATAAAGGCGAAGAGCCGCGTAGGGCGAAGCCCGGAGCGGCCATTTCACCGCAAGCACGACATATAAATCTAAGCGGAGCGCCATTTAACAGAAACACGACGCATGTCATTAAACGGAGCGGCTTTTCATCGTTAGATAGATGGGTAGAACCAAGCAGAGCGCCGCGTAGGGCGAAGCCCGGAGCGGCCATTTCTTTGTAAGTTTCATACGCAGAACCGAGCGTTCATCGAAAGTTACACATGCAAAACCAAGCGGAGCGCCGCGCAGGGCGCAGCCCGAAGCGGCTACTTATTTCATATCAAGTTTATTAAACATAAAAACCAACCGGTGCGCCGCGTAGGGCGAAGCCCGGAGCGGCCATCCATCACAAGGCTTATGGACAAAACCAAACGGAGCGCCGCGTAGGGCGCAGCCCGGAGCGGCCATTTCATCACAAGTTTATCTAACATAAAACCATCGGTGCGCCGCGTAGGGCGAAGCCCGAAGCGGCTATTCCATCACAAGGCTTATCGACAAACTAAGAGGAGCGCCGCGTAGGGCGCAACCGTCCCAAGATCATACATTTGATTTATCTTTCCGTTGGCAAAAAAGTATAAGAGCAGCCGTGACAGACAGAGAACCGCCCCGTGTATCTTCGCGAGGCCGCAGGCCGAGCTGCGTCTCGCGAGGCCGAAGGCCGAGCTCCGCGGAGGGCGAAGCCCGTAGCGTCGCCGCGCAGGGCGCAGCCCGTAGCGGCTAAGCGTCGCAGACCTAGCTTGAAGGCGCACCCGCGCAAAGCGCGGGGCGGCAAAAAGCTAGTTTTTGTATAAGTTTGATTGATATAAAAACAATCTATGTTTTTATGTCGTCCCATGGCGAAATAATCCCTAATGTTGTTTTGATTTTCACAAGCGACGTCGTCAAAAATTATTATTGAATCGGGTAAAGCATCATGTGGACTCAAAATTTCTCCATTATGAATGTATTTACTAAATTATGTTCCAGGTACCATATCCAAAACCTTTTCAAGATATAAGTATTTAGGTTGATACAAAGACTTTGAATACACATAAAGGTTACAAAATCTCGGTCCAATTTTATGCAATAATAAACTTATTACTAAATTGGTCTTTCCACTATTAGAAGGCCCGCAAACAATACAGCGTATTGTGCTTGGTAATAAATTTCCATGCCGTTTTGGCTCGTCAGATGATGGAGGACAGATGCACTCTAATTTGAGCGATTCTTTTTGTTTTACAAACTTCATTATTTCGATAACGTGACTGTACTGTTGCATTAGTCACAATTGAATGGTCAAAAATTTTAAAGATACCGTAATTTAAATAAACAGCTATTATTGTTTGGCTGTGTTCTAATTATTTTGGAGTTGCGTTTCAGCTTTAATTTGAACAAAACGATGGCAGACGGTAAGGTTTAGCTTTGTACTACGAAAACCCATTACAAATGTTTGTTGATGAAACGCATAGCGCGGAATATGGAATTGGGACATTCTAGATCATCTGGAGTGAGTTTCAGCTTTAGCTGATACGAACGACAGATGATATAGAATGCTCAATTCCATACTACTTGTTTGGTAGCGGGAACTTGTCATTTTCATGACTTCGTTGACTTTTCTATAGTCTATCAGTAATCTCCATTTCTTTTCTCCGCTTGAATCTGTCTTTTTAGGAACTAGTAATAATGGACTTGCCCATTCTGACTGAAATTCTTCCATAATATCATTTTTAAGCATTTCTTTTTTTTGTTTATTTATTTCTGTTTTTTGTTACTGAGGCAGACGATAGGATTTATTATAAACCGGCAACGTATTAGGTTTAAATGTATTTTTTGTTCGTACAATTTTGTTGTATTTAAGGTATCTCCTGGTAAATGAAAAATATCTGCAAACTTTGCACAAATGCTAGCTATAGTATTTTTTTCTTCTGTTTTAAATTTTGTAATTTTAAGTGTGAGAATAAAAGTTTTACCCTATCCGCGTTATTTTCACATTGTTCAAAAGAATAACACTTGTAGTCATGCAAAGGTCGTATTTGTGGAGTGAGAGTTTTTAATATTACATCTTCGTCACGAGTGTTTAGTATTTTAATAGGAATTTTCCCATTCTCAGAACGTGTTATAGTGTTAGCCACAAATATTCCTTCGGCGATTTCGCTTGATAAAACAACACAATCACCGTTGTAATCATTTGATAATTTGATTGTAGTTTCACAACGTTCTGGTATTTTTATTAGATTTGAGTTTATACTTGTCTTCGATTTTACTGTTAAATTTAATGGTATTTTAAAGAACTGATTATTGTAATTTAAAGTTATTGTTTCTGTTTCAAAATTTATTACGCATTTATATTTCATTAGAAAATCTTGTCCAATTATTCCATCAACATCTAATGGTAAGTTTGCAAACACATGAAATTTGTGATATTGTGAAATTGCTCTATTGATCTATTCCCTTGCTTTGCCATCATTAATTTCTTTTGTAATGCGGTATCTGATTTTTTTGTTAGTAGATGCTTTCTCATGTCATTAATCATTTGTTCTACATTAACATAAGTGCTTGATAATCTCAACTTAGCACTTTAGTCTGGTTTTCAGCACAAACTTAATGAGAAGTTGTGCATCTGAGTCCTTAATCATTTCTGAATATAGTTCTATCCCATCTATCAATTTGTTTGTTATGGCCTCTGAGCCATCCATGGTTGGCAGTAACCAGACTGCCGTTTTTAGGTCGAAGTTGTCTTTTGGAGCCATATTTTGCTCTTTTTCCACTTCGTAGTAAGTCAATATTTTATTATACGTATCTTTTATTTGTAAATAAATAGACTGAACTACTTTACTGTCCTCTACTGAGACTTCTGATCTCTCTAGTCTACTACTAAATTGACCTATATATTTTTCATCTTCTACATATAGAGTTTTTACTTCTAGAAATTTCTTTAACCCTAACGCCTCTATCCTACGTTTCGGACCCAATTTCCTTATATCTTCTTGTAACTTAATTAACTGTGTAAGGTAATCCCTTATTTTTGTCAAAATACAAAAAACATCTGTCAAATACTAATTCTTACATCTACCTACTTGATTAACTATTATTATATCTACATAATTAATAATTATATTTTACCGATTTTCTTCATAGTAGTGTTTCAGCTTCTTGATTATTTCTTCTTTTCTTCATAGGTTTCATAGGTTAGGTGATCCGCCTGCTCGCCTGCTACCTATCACATAAAAAAAAAAAAAAAAAAAAAAGGTTGCTATGCCATCTCGTGTTTCCGCATCATTACTGCTACTGCTTGACGCTCGATCTTCTTTGTAAGGCACTTTTTATATTTCTTCCACGCCATGTACAGGAAAATAATCGACAGGATTATTAATATTACCGAGACCATGTAAACTAGCGACGGGATGTGCTTGTTAGTTTCGTCTTGTGTTGCTTGGGCACTATTTCCAGCCCTATTTTGTGCTATGATGATTTCTTCTTTGTTTTCTTGATTTTTTAACCAATGTTGCACGGGCGTATGTCGTCGCGTATGCTTTGTTTATTATAAATATTTAATTTTTTTTTTGATATGCTTCAGTGTCTACACTGCCTGAAAGCAGTGGACTGGCAGGGTCGCCATGAGATGATCGGCGTAGGGCTAAGTAAATAACGCAACGGATGTCGGTTCTACACTCATCGATTTATTGGGAAAAATACAGGTTTATATACTATTTTGTAAATGCCAATACATTGATATCTTATCGTGGTTTTATCGTGTTTATAAAAGTATCAAATTACATTACACGTGTTTGGGAGATAATAAAATATTAATTATAATAAGTAAAAGAATTGTTATCAGATGATGACGTCGAACCACACTACAGTTGAAGTGGTGGGACAGGCTGCTGCTGACACGTTCGCGGACTTTTTAAACGGTTTTATTTAAACGGTTTTATTTAGCTCAACCCGAACGGTATTTATTTTTGGGTCAAAATTAGAAATTGAAATTTAAGCACCTTCCTCTTTTCAGATTGATCTGAATTTGGTACACACCTTTAGTTTCGATGACAATACAATATAGTAATATCAATAACTTTGATCGTGGGAGAGCCACGCTTCGGCACGAATGGGCTGGCTCGACCGGAGAGATACCACGGCCTCACAGAAGACCGGCGTGAAGCAGCCCTTGTGCTGTGTTTCGCCGAGTGAGTGAGATCACCGGACGCCCAAACCCCCCTCCCCCGTATGGCACAGTTGAAAACCAAGAAGTTACCCCAGCAGGGTACCAACTGCGCCAGCGTTGGAGAATCCCTCTCTGGACGTCCACGCTCAGTACAATCTGCGCCTGAGCTTGGACGCCCAGGCTGCCCTTCGTATTCTGGGGGGGGGGGGGGGGGGGGGGGCAAAACTGTGTCCACTAATGTTGGGGCTAAGAGCAAGAACACCAAGGCACCCCCTGCCACACTAGATGTTGACTTTTGTAATATAAGGGGCCTACATTCCAACCTGAATGCTGTACACCACCATTTAGAGACAGCAAAGCCGGCTATGCTCTTTCTGACTGAGACGCAGATATCGTCTCCAGCGGACACGTCCTACCTTACCTACCCTGGGTATGGATTAGAACATTCCTTTTTACCTAGGGCTGGAGTGTGTGTGTACGTCAGAGACGATATCAGCTCTCGTCGCCTCAGCAATCTTGAAGGTCGGGACCTATCTATTTTATGGCTCCGTGTAGGCAGCGACGACCACCCTCGCGTTTATGCGTGCCTTTACAGGTCCCATAGCGGTGACACTGAAACTGACCGACTCTTTGAGCGCATCCAAATGGCTTCGGACATTGTGCAGCAGCAGATCCCTTCTGCGGAAATCATTCTTCTTGGCGATTTTAATGCCCACCACGCCGACTGGCTCATGTCCAGTAAAACTGATTACGCAGGTCGATCTGTTCACGACTTCGCTCTTGCAAATGGACTGACACAACTGGTTACTACGCCCACACGAATCCCAGATGTGGACGGCCATGCTCCTTCACTGTTGGACCTTCTGCTGACCTCTCACTCGGACGGCTACAACGTATCCGTTGTTGCTCCACTGGGCTCCTCGGACCATTGCCTTGTCCGTAGTAAAGTGCCACTCACAGACTTGGCTCAAACGCGGAAAGCACGCGGGCGCCATGTATGGCACTAAGGCCAGCAGATTGGGATGAAATGCGGTCTTTTTTTGCATCCTACTTTTGTTGTTGCTGACTCTGTTACCGATGTGGTGTTGCAGGGAATGGAACTTTTCATTCCGTCTTCTGTGGTTCCTATCGGTGGCAGATTTCGGCCCTGGTTTGGTTCATCTTCCAGAAAAGCTTCTCGTAAGAAGCAGGAAGCTTACCAAGCCTGGGCTGATGCGGTGGCGACGGGGGATGAAAATACCAGCGCCCTCAAAAAGAAGTACAACTTCACCTCCAGGTCCCTCAAAAGAGACATTGCAAGAGCGAAGTCGGTGCACATCGGTAGAATCGGCGAGAGACTTCAACGTCTTCCTTCGGGAACACGTGCGTTCTGGTCTCTCGCCAAAGCTATCGAAGGTAATTTCTGCATGCCGTCATTTCCTCCTTTGCGCACGGGAAATGATTCGTTAGCCCATGGCGCAAAAGAGAAAGCCGACTTTCTGGGCAAACTCTTTGCGTCCAACTTGACTTTAGATGATGGGGGCCAGGTACCACCGAGCATACCGCAGTGCGATGGGTGTATGCCCGACATCCGCTTCCACCAACGCTCGGTGCGTTTAGCCCTCATGTCTCTAGATGTTCACAAGTCGAGTGGGCCCGATAGAATCCCACCCATTGTGCTAAAGATGTGCGCTCCGGAGTTGGCACCGGTACTCACGCGACTCTTTCAGCTAAAGATGGCACAAATGATTGCTAGCAGTGAGAAATCATATGATTTTAAAAATCCTTTCCCAAAGTGTCCTTTACCCAAAGGTTGCCTGGAAGAGATCGCTCATAGTGATAAGGCCGCCTTTGTTGTACATTACTCCTGTTATAACTAGTTTTAAGTTTTATACCTCTGTTTTGTGTGCAATAAAAAGCATATTCATTCATTCATTCAAATCATATGTCATTCCTGCTAGTCTGAATCGTGGTCACGGTGATTGTGATTTCACGCTCGCAATATAATTCGCAGCGCGGTCACCGTCCACGCGCGCACTCACCGGCAATGACAATCACACCCGATCACTGCGCGTGTCGCGTGTACACTAAAATGGCAAATCACCTACATATGACCAAATGAGCGAAGTGTACACAATCTGGTCGCAGTGACTGCGATCGCTGAGTGAGCGGGACGCATTTACACTCACCGTGCGCGTGCGAGCAGCGTAGCCAATGTGATTGCTAAAGCCAACCAATGTATTCTAAATTGAACCTTAGCTTATTGAAATAAGGTCGTATTTCAGTGTAATTGTGTAAAATAGCAGTAGCAGTGCGACAATGATTTTCTGTTGGCGATTTTCGTGTCGACAATGAAGTGTCACACAGGCAGTGAGCGTCTGAGTGAGCGAGACGCATTTATACGTACTTGTGCGCGTGCGAGCAGCGCATCCAATGTGATTGTCACAGTCAATCAGCGTATTTTAAATTGAGCCTTAGCTCACTGAAATGTGGTTGTGTTTCAGTGTAATTGTGTAAAGTAGCAGTACGACAGCGACAATGATTTTCTGTTAGCGATTTTCGTGTGAGTGTGCGGAGCATTGACTTAAATATATGGACCGGGCCTATTGTCCTATACAGAAATCAGTTATACAAATACCATGCATTTCGACGTGGAATTCTCAAAACTATTGTTCTCTCTATCTAACTCAGCCTTGATTCCATAAGTGGAAAGAGATGACACTATTTCATTCAGCTCTATAATCGGAAAAATTGTCATTTGACAACCACGTTAATGCCTAATGCGGCCAGGCAGCCATGTTTAGTTACAGTTTTCTGAAGTACATGAAGTGTCAACTCACTGTTTCTTCCGACAAAAATAACTAATAATTTCTTTTCTTTTGAGAACTCGCTGTCCACATTACACAGGATATTGAAGAAACATTTAATCATTATGCCCAAGTGTAGTGTTATAGGATGTGGCTCAAGGAAAAGCGAAAATCAGCAAAGATTAACATTGCACCGGTATGTTAAATTTTTTTCTAATTATTATAAAATGTTCATTATATTTATAGAAACTTTGAATGTTTTACACTTTTGTTTCTCCGTGTGATTCTATCCGTGTGTTTTCAGTCCATGATTATGCTTCATTTTGAATATTTTTATGTTATAAAAATTCGTGAGTTTTATACTAGGGTTGTAATAAAAACATCGATAATATTTTACGATGAAGATAAACCTTTTAGGCTAAGCGATGAATTTCACTTTGGGGAGTATTGTAATAATTTGATTTTGATCACATAAGTAGTATGATATTGTTCATTCTATCTCACTTTCGTTCGATCGCGGGAGCGATCTCACATCAAGTGCGCTAGAATGCTCAATATCATCAGAACGCGTTGCGTTGTTGAACAACGTGTGGGGTTGACACGTTCGCGGAATTCCCAATAACTCTAGAACACATCGTGCTAACACACAATTATGATTTGGGACCCGATGCACCCGCAAAGGCATTCTAACTCACTTTCGTTCGGTTGCAACGCAACCTCGCACGTTTGCAGAACTCCTAATAACTCTAGAACACATCGTGCTAACATGATTTTCATAACGGAACGAAGATGTTCAAATAACATTTATTCAACTTCAGTCATTGCATGAGTCGATCAACACTTAGGTGCATGACAACAGTCGCATATTTTGATATGAGACTTAATTATTACGCTACCGTTGTCTAATGTGAGTTAGCTATTTGTGAATTGATGCTGAGTCTTTAGCCATTAAGACTTCTGATCTTAGACAACGGTAGCACGATTTTAAAAAAATTAAGTGAGTGAGCAGCTTGCCTCGAGTAGACACACAGAAGTATTTTTCTGTACCAGCTTGGCTCATGTCCCTCCACCCACTTAATTTTCGGTGCATAATGGGTTTACGTCTCCGGACTGTGCGTGACTGCGTTCGATACGGTGAGATTGACAGTCCGAAGACGACCCATATGCTCCAATTCAATTTATTTCATTTCAGTTATTTCATTCGTTTTAATCGTTTCATTAGTTGCTTTACCACAATTGTGGAGAGAGTCTGCCCTGACTATGAAATCAGCTCGGCCGGCCGTGCCAAGCTAATAACTATCATTACAGAAGTCTCAGATATTCACCCTAGACCTACTACACTTGTTCAGAGCGGCCGTCTCCTATTAAAGTGATTGGGTCCCAGGTGAAATCCACTGAGCCTTTGTTTAAATTTTGTATATATACAAACTCTGAACTAAAACTTACATAGCGCGATGTAGGATTTTGTTGATTTCATCAAAAATTCACGACGGCGCATACATGTCGTAACGCGATGCGCAAACACTTATGACCTAAATACTTAATAACTTGTTGTATTAAAATTAAACTTTTTGTTTCCATAATAAAATTACAACAATTACAATAAAAAATTTAAAAAAAATGTCACAAAATCTAAAAACAATGTTACAAAATCTAAAAACAAAATATAAAAAAAAAAAAATTCGACCGGGGTTTGAACTTGGAACCTCTGAATAGGTAACATTATGAACCAACTTTGCAAGCCCATCGGTGTTGAAGATTAAAAATAGATTATACAGAAATTTACCTTTTAACTGATACAAGATTTTACTGTTTTATTTAGTTAACTTGGAAATTAATTAGGTACATGGTTTGTTTAATTACGTTCTGCAACAATTTACTACAATTTACCTGGATTGTGGATAAGTGGCATGCAAATAATTAGTAATCGCTTCTATTAGGCTTAACCACCACGCTTGCCTAATGTGGATTTGTGATCACCAATAACCCCGAACTATGTTTAAAAAAATTGGAACGAGTTTTTTACTCGACCCGGGAATCGAACCCAAACGCAGCTAGTGCATCATAAATACATGTATAGTCTCGTGGTAAGTGCGGTGACGTAGCGCCCGCGCCGGCTCCGCGGACGCCGGGCACGGTTACATGACACCTCGTCGATACACATACCTAACTTTTGTGCCTAAGTGCACGATTCCTGTATGTTTAACATTATCAATGAATGAAATCAAAATATTATTAGTTGGCCAAAGAACCCTTGTATTAATGCTACTGCACATTTGTTAAGTTAATACGTAGGTAATATTGATAAACGGTGTGTTTTATATTAAGAAGACATAAATAAAATTACATTCCAATCTCAAAACTCCCAAAAGGTAATTTTTCATCACAAATTGATCGTTAATTGTACAATTTTCAGTTACAAATATGTAAATAATATTTATTTATAATTGCGGTTGTAACAAGTTTAAACTAACAATAAGACCTCCATATTTATTAACTTGAAGAGAGCAAGTGCATGATACATTTTATTAAATAACAATAAGCGCTTCGATCAAAGTAGTAAAGTAATTTATCAAAAATAATAGCCTACTTACTTTAATTATTTTTGTATCATACTTATCTTTATTCATACCAAATTTCATAAAAAAATTTGTTAGTTATAGATGGAGTATTTATTTCTTTAAGCCGAACAGCGAGCGGTGACGCGCGTGCATAATGCATCGTATTCTGCCTTAGGGCTGGCCAAAGAACCTTTGTATTAATGCTACTGTACATTTGTTAAGTCGATAAGTAATATTGATAAACGGTGTGTTTTATATTAAGAAGACATAAATAAAATTATATTTTAATCTCAAAACTCATAAAAGGTAATTTTTTATCACAAATTGATCGTTAATTTTACAATTTTCAGTTAGAAATATGTAAATAATACTTATTTATAATTACGGGTGTATCAAGTTGAAACTAACATTAAGACCTCCATTTTTATTAACATGAAGAGAGCAAGTGCATGATACATTTTATTAAATAACAATTGACGCTTCGATCAAAGTAAATAAAGTAATTTATCAAAAATAATAGGTACTTACTTTGTAGTATACATTTAATACAATATTAACACTCAGCTTTACTTTGTGTGTTAGCAAAGTAGTAGTTGACAACCCTATAAAATTTTGCTAAATTTTCATTTTTCTGCTAATAAAACGGCGTTGTGCGCCAGTTGGAAGTCACTTTGTGCTTCGGAGTTCTACAAGTTTAAGAAGAATCTATTCGTGTGTAGTGAGTGACCGCACTCTGCCCGTGACTATCTCCGTGATCCTCATACGCCTCAGTAGTGACGTCACTCTGACCGACTCGCCCCTCGAACCTCATTCGAAGTTAAAGTGTGAGTTATCATCATCTACCACTTCAATATTTAAACATGTAAGTATTTTTTTTTAACAAAGGTCTCTCGGGTGAAGGCATTGTAGGAGATTTGGCGAGATAACTTGTTTCTGATAGAGAGCATTGACTTATAGTAATTACGATACGTGGTAATTGTAATGATTGGTGTTGTTCTGATTCAATTGAAAATACTTAAATTTGTCTACAGCCTAAGACTTTGCATTTATAATAACTTACAGTAGCAGCAATTTAATTTACAATGTGATTGAATTTCAGGTCGGACTCCGAGATCGATTTATTCGAAAGCCGTGCCGCCGAGCCTAAGCCTGCTAGTAAAAGGAAATCAACATCCACACGAAATCCGCCCAAAACCTCTCCATACTCGTAAGTACCTAATTTATTGTGTATCGATCGTTATAATTCAATCGTTTAAAGAGGAGTGATTTTTTTGTTTCATTAAATTAATGCAAGTGTGTAGCTTATGATGTGAAACGATCTCGATAAACCAGTTGCCTGTCTAGGGCCGAGTGTTACAATAAATAATTTTAGTTCTAGGTACAAAGTTTCTCTTACACACAGTTTAGTTTTGATTCAGTACTACTCTCTCAGTTAGTCAACTCGTCTGGTTCTTTGACGATTTTAAGAGATATTTTAAGATGATATTAATTCGTTACAGGTCGAAGAAGGCCAAGAGCAACCCACCGGAGCACTTGGACGTGTTTGGGCTGGTAACCGACGAGGAGGAGAGCATCGCAGCCGACAACGCGGCGCGAGCCAAGAACAAGGGCGAGCTCGAGAGCAGCATCGGCACCGCGGTCGCCGGCGGGGCCCTGGTGCGGCGCGCGCCGCTGCCCGGCCGCTACTACGTGGAGACGCGCGTGTACCGCGCCGCGGACGCGCAGGCGACGCCGCCGCAGCTGCGCTACACCAAGGCGCTGCTCACGCTCAAGGTGCAGCTTGATGCTGACCAGCCGGAGTGGGACTACTTACATAAGTTTATCAAGAAATCTAAATCGTTGTTTGTAGATAGTAAGCCGATATTTTATAGTAATAAATAAACTATAAGTACTTACGTAGTAAATATTATTATTAAGTCAATATTTTAGTTTGTTTCTAATTTCCCCAAGTCCAGGTATTCCTAGGTAATACTATTACTATTACTATTATAAGGTAAAAGGTAATAAGGTTTCAAGTTAGGTACAAGGTACTCTTTGAAAAGATTTAAGTTGATATTGTTTATAAAACTGGTATCCAGTCAAGTTTTCAGTCTCTTAGTTAGAAATATTCAAATTTATTTTCCAGTTTTTTAAGTAATACCTAAGTAAGTAGGTATTTTCTCTAATCTTGTAGTTTACTATTATATTGACATTCGTTGTAATCTAGTAATTAGCCATTATTAGTTTTCATAATGCCTTTTTGTTCTGAGTGCGGTATCCAAGTAGGATCCAGGCAGTGGGTCGGGCACTTGAGAAGCACCGCGCACAAAGACCGCTGCGCGGCGCCGCGCACGCCCGATGGCGTAGTGGAGGTCGCTTCTGCTTTCCATGATCGTATTTCGTCTTACAGAATTCTTGCACCTGATAATTTCGAGAATGCATTACCTGATGCGTTTTTACATAGTTTAAAATCTAAAGTGTTTAATCTTTTGCAATATTTTATGAAGAAACACGTTAGTCTGAAGGTTAATTTCGAGTATTTCGCTAATTTTATTTTACTTAAAAATCAAGAATATGAAAGAAAATCCTTTGCAACAAAAAATTTTATTATTCACAGTAACTTTAATTATGAAGAGTTGTTTGATACGGTTGTAAATAAGATTAAGAAAAAAGTTGAGGAATTTCAAGAACGCGATAGTGGTTGGACTTTTTTAAGTAATGTTTATCTAGAGATGAATGTTAACAAATATAATCCTCTAAGGGGGTCTGGATCGACGTATATAGATTTGCCTTTACATATAAAAAATAAAAAAGCCTGTATAAATGTTCGGAATACGGACAATTGTTGTTTTTTATGGAGCGTTGTAGCGGCTTTATATCCGGTCAGAAAGAACAGCGGACGACCTTCGTCGTATCCTCACTTTGATCAGGTGCTTAACACTGATGGTATTTCGTTCCCCGTAACTTTTGACGATATAGCTACTTTTGAAAACAATAATCCAGATATTAGTATAAACGTGTATTCTTTGAAAAACAAGCGAAACGTTGTTGGCCCTATTTATCGATCAACCAAAAAATCTGAGAATATAACTAAGATAAATTTACTTTTACTTGAAAATAACGTTCAGAGTCATTTTGTTTTAATAAAAAATCTCTCTCGACTAGTTCGATCTCAGATCACAAAAAATCATGGAAAGTTATTCTTTTGCGATGATTGTTTATTATTTTTCACTTCTCAAAGCAGTATTGACGAACACATTTGTAGTGGTGTAACTACTGTGCTACCTAACGTAGGAACGTTTCTTCAATTTAAAAATTTTGAAAGGAAACAAGATGTCCCTTTTGTAATTTATGCAGACTTTGAATCAATTCTTCAACCTGTTACAGGATGCGAGCCAAATCCTTCTTCAAGTTATACCCACTCGCATCAACATCACATACCATCGGCCTTTGCCTATCAAATAGTAAGTTCCTTTGATAGTAGATTCAATCGCTTTGTCCAGTATCGGGGACATGATTGTGTTAAAGTATTTTTGGAAAAACTTTACAAAGATATTAAAAATATATATGAAATTTTAAATTACGAAGTTGAGATGGATTTTACTGAAAAAGACGCAGAAGACTTTGCGCAATCAGATACGTGTCATATTTGTGGCCAGCTAATAATAATAGACAAAGTTAGAGATCATTGTCATCTTACTGGGCGGTACCGAGGCCCTGCCCATCAATATTGTAACTTACGTTACAGTGTTCCAAAGCTAGTTCCAGTTTTCTTCCATAATTTGGCCGGTTATGACTGTCATTTATTTATTAAAGAATTAGCCGAGAGCTCAGGAGATGTAAAAGTAATTCCTAAAAATAAAGAAAACTATGTAGCTTTCACCAAGTTTTTGAAATTGGAAGATGGAAAGTATGCTCAAATACGATTTGTTGATTCGTTTAAGTTTTTGGGTACTAGTTTAGAAAAATTAGCCAACGGGTTAGACAAAGGAGACTTCGTACACCTAAAAATGTGTTTTCCTGATGAGCGCCAGTTTGCCTTATTAACTCGCAAAGGCGTCTATCCATACGATCATATAAAAGATTGGAAGTCATATAACGAAAATAAACTTCCCCATAAAAGCTGCTTTCATAACTCTTTAACTGATGAAAGTATAAGTGATGAGGACTACAGTCATGCAAAAGAGGTATGGGCTACTTTCAAAGTAAAAGATTTGGGAGAGTATACCGACCTTTACCTAAAAACCGACGTTTTACTTTTGACAGATATTTTTGAAAACTTTCGCCTTGTTTGTAAGACAAACTATCAATTAGACCCCGCGTTTTATTTGACGGCACCAAGCTTATCATTCGACGCGATGTTACTTAAAACAGGTGTACGTTTAGAATTACTGACTGACTTAGAAATTATCCGGCTCATACAAAAAGGAATACGCGGTGGTATTTGCTTATGTTCTACAAGATACGCTCAAGCTAATAATAAGTACATGAAAGATTACGATTGTACCGAACCGGATTCATTTTTAATTTATATTGACTGCAATAATTTGTATGGATACAGTATGTGCCAGCACCTACCTGTTTCCGATTTTAGATTATTAGACCAAAATGAAATAGACCAGTTGAACGTTATGGATGTACCAGACGATTCAGAGTTCGGCTATATTCTTGAGGTGGACTTATCATATCCCGAAAACTTACATCATGACCATAACGATTATCCGTTTTGCGCTGAAAAATTTGTACCACCTGGCGGCAAAACCTCAAAGTTAATACCGAATTTATATCCAAAATATCAGTACGTCATTCATTATGTGCATTTAAAGACTTGTCTCAGCCATGGGTTAATTTTGGAAAAAATACATCGCGTGTTAACGTTTAAACAGAGTACATTTTTAGGGGAATATATTAATTTGAATACTGAACTGAGAAAAAAAGCGGTCACTCCCTTTCAACAGGATCTTTTTAAATTGTTAAATAACTCAGTGTTTGGTAAAACATTAGAAGATAACGAAAAAAGGGTCGACGTTCGATTAGTAAACCAATGGAGTGACGAACGGAATAAGACCAACAAGTTTGTTTCAGCAGAAAAATTAATTGCGAGGCCAAATTTTCACAGCGCGACAGTTTTCTCTGAAAACTTAGTGGCAATCCAAATGAAACCAGAAAGTATAATATTGGATAAACCAATCTATATCGGTTTTGCTGTTTTAGAACTCTCTAAAAGTCACATGTACCAATTTCATTATTCTGTAATAAAACCTCACTATGGAGAGAGAGTACAGCTGTGCTATACTGATACCGACAGTTTTGTATATAAAATAGAAACTAAAGACTTTTATAAAGATTTAAAACATCATTTCTTAAGCTATTTTGATACAAGTAACTACAAATCTGAGAATATTTTCGACCTACCTTTAAAGAACAAAAAAGTACCTGGGTTGTTCAAAGATGAACTAGGAGGAGAAATCATGACTGAGTTTGTTGGTCTTCGATCTAAACTTTATTGCATAAAAACAGAATCCTCGATCATAAAGAAAGCAAAAGGTGTAAAAAAGAATGTTATTAGAGATTTAAGTTCATCTGACTATAAATCAGTTTTGCTCACCGATAAAATTATCAGAAAAAGGAATACTTTATTTAGGTGCATCAAGCATGAAATTTTTACACAGAGGGTGAACAAAATCGCTTTATCAAATTCTGATGATAAGCGATTTATATTATCAGACAAAATTTCTACCTGGGCTTGGGGACATGAAAAATTGTTCTAGTTTAGTTTAGTAATTTATTAGGATTAATTAGTATTAATACTTAGAAATATTATTAATTTTAATTTTAATTTCATTTTCTTTTATTTAATAAATACTTATGTTATTTCAATATCACTTGATTTTTATTTATTAACCTATCCTCTATAAATTATCAAAATATCAAACAATCAAAATGAACAAGTTTAAACCTGATCTAGATTATAACGTCATAATGCTATGCATGCACATCCGGCTCGAGCAACGCGAACACGTGTGCGGGCGTTGCTTGCTCATCGAGCGCTATTGTGCAATTGCTTAGCAAGCAAAAATTAATGCTACTACATTTTCATTTATTATTTGTACAATAGCTTTCATTCAATAATTATCACCCAGCGAGTTCACTTCATAGCTGAATATATTTTGTAAGTATAACTTTATTATTTGAAATTGGATAAGTTTTTTGTTTTCATTTTGATTATAATTAACAATTTATTATTTCATTTCAGAAAATGCAGAACGCCGATGACTCTCCTATCATGCTGTCTCAATACGCCTTCGATCCCTGGGAGGGATTAACACAAGCCTGTCAAGAACTAGTGGATGGAAACCAGAACGAGTCTCATACTCAAGTTTCCCAAACTCTACGGGAATCAAAGAGGAGCAAGCGAAAGGTGGAACGAGTGAAAAAGAGAGCTCATAGTTCAGCCGGTTCGTACGTTTTCAGCAGGGATCGAACTAACGGTAAACGGCTTATACAGATAAAAGTGTGTGACCTGTTGAGCGAACGAGCCTGCTCGAGTCTGCGGGAACCAAACGAGGGCGAGGATAAGGAAACCTTGGTGCTCAGCGCGCAGTACGTGGTGCAAGAACCGGTCGATGAAATAATGGACTTCACGGAAACTTTGATACGGAAAATATCAAAAAGATTATGTGGTGATAGTTACTAATTCAATTATTATACTACTTAAGTACTGTAAATATTTTAATTTTAAGATACATTTCTATCTTGGGAATTATAATTATATTTATCAATACTTGAGTTTTATTTTTAACATTTAATAAACATGTAGTTAGGTTATATAGGAAAGAGGATTAAATAAAAATCATGAAATATGATTAAATATAAAATTTTATTACAACTTAAATTTTATTATAATATTACATTATTTTCTACACACCATTTTTTAATACACAAAACATTTTTCAATGCACAATATTTTATGTGGTTAAAACAATTGTATGCAAACATATCTTTACAGTATAGTTTACTCAGAGTTTCTAGATTAGGTAAACCTTTATCACTTATATCCATCACATTTTCATGTTCACATAATTCTCGCACCCATTTAATTTTTTCTTCTCCTTTCACTATGATCTTTTTTTTGCTCAAATAAGGTTTAATGAGTCTTTTAAATTCTCTATAATCAACGTATCCCTCACTCCATCGGAATCCTCTGTTTCTTTCTATCCACCAAACATGTTTCCGTTCTTCGAGAGTTAGGGTCGAGAATGGATATGGAGGCTTAATCAAAAAGATTTGAGTGTGCTCTGACGTGCCTATTACTAATTCCTTTACTATAAACTCATTATTCCGATCTTTGAAGCCTTGCAAGTCTACAATGACCGTATTGTCATTCATGATAATTTCTTTACAATATTACTTAACGGTTTGTATTCAAATATGCAATCGTTCAGTATCAAACAGTAGGCAGAAGTCTGATCGGGTATCTCAGCATCGGTTTCTATTTCCAAGCGTACATCGATACACCCCTTTAAGGCTTCGTGTTGGCGAGAACAGTCAACAACAAACAAGGGAGCAATATCTTTAAACTCTCTCAAACCCAACAACGGTTCAGGTCGGCGTCCGTAATAAGACTGTTGAAATCTTGCATATTGATCGTATATTAATGAATATTTATTTTCAGCGAAACTAATGTTTAAACTTTCGTATGGATAGTAGGTTGAATTAAGGTAAACCCTTACGTCGCGTACAGCGCAATGATCGAATTCCGCCATAGACATGGTGGAATTTTGTTTACGATTCGTTTGTAAAGCGACCACAACCATTCGAGGTTTTTCAATCTGTGATGAAGTTTTAATAGACCAAGTATGTTTCCGGGTTTTGGGCAATAATGGGTATTCGTACAGATCCCAATTACGAAATGCGACTGTTATCGCTCGATCTCTTTCTAAATGTTTTAACAAATTAATTCTTTCGCGGTCTGATACTTTGACATGCGGGACTCGCCAGACAATTTTATTTATTATTATGTCTTGAACAACTTCGCCAGCATTTAACTTTAAAGCATTAAGATTTGTGTTACTTCTTAAAAGAACTAATTCATGTTTACAATTCATAATGATTTTTTGGTAATCTTCTGCGAAACCTAATACTTTATTAAGTGGAATAGAGGCTGAAAATACACCATTAATAGTATTGGATATACCAGAAGGGGACCAACCCCAAACACTAGCACATTTAGACTCATTATCATTTAACGATAGATATGATTTTATTGTGGTCGTAATACCTGCATTTTTGATTCTATCTATTTCAATACCGTTTATTTCATAACGGATGTCTTGAAATAAAAACAAGGCAGGATTGTTAACAAAATGTACATTTGTTACTCTTTCCTTTTCTTTTGTTGTACTGTTGTGTTTGTACACATCAGCTCTGCCCTCAATATACAAACTGCTGAGCGCAGGTAACACGTACAAATCTTGCTGATTAATCGGTATCCGTATTTCGTCATTCTTGTTGAAACTTGTCACATATGGTTTGTATGAATGAAATTCAAAACTTTCAATGCTGTTGTCATGTGACGGAGATTGAGCGATATTTAAAACGTTCATTTTGTCAATCCAAGTATCTTTAAAAATGCCTTATTTTTTTTGGTCAGCTTCTTCTTCTTAGTGTAATATGGTGTTCTTTTATGCGATGTTCTCCTCGAACTGATTTGATTTCGAGAGGTAGCAGGGTTTTTATTGAAATCTAACATTTTTTCCTAAAGTGTAAATACAGCTGGATCTCTTCACCACGTAAATTAATTTGTTTATTTTCTTCGTCTAACAATCGGATATTTATAGAACTTATTGAACTCTGATTTACAGGAAAGTAGATTAAGTTTTTAGGTGTTTCTATTATTCGATAACCAGGCGGTACGTTCGGCACAAATTCATAAATTATATGACTTGCTTCTCCGTTCACAAATGATCCGCTCACAATGTCACATTCGATGCGTACTATGGTTGTTGGTAAAATGTTGACAGGATACTGAGATTCAGTTTTTATATTCGCTTTTACAGTTTCAAAACCAAAACCCAAAATCTTACCAATCGAATCTGTTTTATGGAAATAAACATCTTCCGAACAATAAATACATGTTTTTAAAGTATTGTTGTTGGCAGTTAACTTCAATGTAGCATTTTTTATGTTGCTCTGAAGATAATCACAAATATCTTGTAATTCATACGATCCTTCTGGTATTTTTATCACTTCATCGTTTCCATAGTAAAATTTATTGTTTCTTTCATCTATATTGGGAATAGAGTTGAATGTAGAAAAATACAGAAGACCGCACTCAAACTCCTCACTTAATTCTAATGTAGGAGAGTAGTTTGTTGTTGAACATGCGTCTCTACCAGTTATCGACACAGTGAAAGACATGTTTATACTGAACACGATTCTTTATTTTATCCTTTATTTAAATGTTTTTTCCAATAGTTTTTTAAAAAATTTAAACAGAGATGACCACAATTTATAGTACCAAACTTTTGATACCGTACAATATTATAACTAATTGTCATGTTTCTTAAATAATTTCTTAATTCTAATGGAGGCTTTAAGTCGCCAAAACTATCAAAGTATTCACAGTAATTGTTATGTTTGACGTAGGCTACCCAGTGTGTTCCTGGACTATCAGAGCTATCCAAATTAAGTACCGCACATTCTATTTTTCTTGGCTTTAATGGAAGTGTATCTCTCATAAATACTCCCCGAAAATATGGAATGTCAGTAGCATGATCCACTATATCTAAATCTGTTAGTGCACGTCTAGGCAGCCGTTTAACTAGTTTTTTGAAGGGTTTAAGTATAAACCAGCACCCTTTTTATGAGGTTTGATGTACAATCCTTTGCCAAGAGCTACTGCTTCCATTGTTCTGTTATGACGTTCAGACTCTTGAAGACTTTTCTGAGCTGCTTTGGAGTCATTCACTGCTTTTGCTATACCAGCTGCTCCACCTGCCAAAGAACCCAAAGCCGACAAGCCTGCGAAGATTGGGATTAAAGGTAATAGTCCTCCACATTTTGGCAGAGGAATACATCGCGGCAACTTGGTTCCTTTTTTATTTTTGAAGATTTTTTTTGCTGCTGCGCATGCGTATTTGATAGCTGTATGACTGCCTTTGGTTTTTAACTTTTTAAGTTGAGATTTAATTTTCTTCACAGCTGCCATAAATGAACGAGCACCCGCACCAGTCTTGAGTTTAGCTTTCATAGCATTTTTGACTATCCATGATGCAACTTTTTCACCCCTCTTAGCATCTTTAGCGTTCAATCTTTTCTTAGCCATATTCATAAGTTCTTTATCAGCCTTTCGTCGAACGTTTAAATCGTGGTCGTTGTAAGCAATATCGTGATACATACAAGCTTTGTCTAACTTATTTATACCTCTGTCTCCCCTTTTCAAACGTTTCTGTAGCTTTGTTCCAGGACCACAAAATTGATATCCAGGTAAATGTAGCTCGAACGGTAAATGGTTAATTACACTGTCTATAATACCACTTCCCTCCTTCATTGATATGCTTAGAATGAATGGATTTGGATTAAAATTATATTTATATGTATTATAAAACAATCTCATTCTTGTCTATCCAACTATTTTCTTCGTTGCTGAGGCCTAGCCATTTCACAAAATATTTATTACCTTTTCTTTTAATAATCTTCTCGATAAGGTAAATGTCAGGATACTTCGTTTTTTGTAATTCGTACTCATAAAAAGTCCCTAATATAACCTGCTTATGCTTATCTTCCAAATGATATGTTGGTGGGTTTGTATCATTCACCTTTACTACTGTAAATATTTCCGTTGACCAGTTGGGAGTATAACCTTTGTAAAAGTCTCCTTTAAATTTGCTAATACGTACATGATCACCAACTTGAAATTTAGGCTTCAAGTGTTTTCGGTTTCCATACGCTTTACCAATATTACACAATACAACCTTTTCATTTGTCTTATTAACATCTTTAGGCTTAAATTTTGTTATGCGATGAATAGTGCTGTTATAGTTGTCTACCACAGTATTTAATAATTTACCCACCCATCGATAGCAGCCGTATAAACTAAAAAGTTTGAAAATGTGTGATTTTAGAGTGCGTATGACTCGCTCTACAATAGAAGCTTTTTTCACGGAATAAGTAGAATAATGGTTCACATTATATTTTTTTAACAATTGACCGAAGATATCATTATAAAACTCTTTGCCCAGATCTGTTTGCAAATATTTAGGTTTTCTAGACGAATCTTTGAATATCTGGTGCATAGCGTTCACAACACAGTTTTTTTCTTTCGATTTTAGGGAACTTGTCCATACATACTTTGACAAAGTATCTATCACTACTAATATGTATTTGTGTCCTTTATTAAAGTTTGAATATTTTTGTAAATCTATGAGGTCGGCTTGCCATAGATCATCAATTCCTTTTATAACTGTGCATCGACGTGGGAAATTTCTTCTGGCTGATTTGTGAAGTTCATCAATTATCTCCTTTTTGCTCATTTTTCTTTATTTTCATATGAATTAGTTTGTCTATTTCCGACTTTGAATAAAATGATTTATTCAAATGGTCTGTTGTAAAGGTTTCCAATTTCTTCAAATGTAATTTCATCTCCAGCTTAACTTTTTCAACCTCATTTCTTAATTCTTGAACCGTTTTGTCTAAATAAGCTTTGTTAACTGCTTCGTCGTCTTCAGTTGGATATGATAACCCTTTTAATTTAGAAGATTTTAAATCGTAGTGTCCGGTATCAGATTTCACCAATGTTTCATTGTAGTTTCCAATGTATTCTGTCAATCGTAAACGTTTATGGACATGATGACCAAATTTGTCTACGTTCATTGCTGTCTTGATGGGTTGACTCTTAAAAGAAGACTACCCAATTTTCCAGGTTTCTTCTTTATATGTTCTACATTTATGATACCAGCTTCATGAAGTTCCGTAATGATTGCAACTATTTCATTATTTACGCCAGTGTTACCTGCTTCCCAAGATGCAAGTAGTAACTTTAGTCGTTCAACTAACTCGTTTGGATCATCCCAGTAAACTAGATCAGTATCTGATTTCACTGTCTTTAAAAGTGAAATTCCTTTACCTTGTGGAATACTTTCAACACTTGTAGTTGGATTTCTAGAGAATTTGAACAAAGGCTTAATTACATTCGTATATTTAAATCCTTTGTTGCTGTTAATGGGTTTTGATGATTCACAATTACGTCGATGAGCATTAGTTTCTATAAGAAGTAATTTGTAATATTGTAAATCATCATCTGTTACTACATCTAAATTTGGTTTCTTTTTGAATAAAAGTTCTTTTAGGCCATCAGTTTTTTTGACAGTAAGTGTTCCTATTTTAAGAATACCACCGTCGTCATAAACACGAGTTTTTCCCAGTAATAATTTACCTCGTTCATTTCTGACTCCAAATGGCACATCTTTCATTATTTCAGACGATGTTGACCAAGACAGTGATTGATTTTTAAGACTTGGCGATGACTGTAGAGATTTAAATGATCCTTCGCTAATGTTATGGTCTTCGGACGGTGACACAACAAGGGTTTTGTTGTAATTGTATTGCTCTTGTTCATCATCTTCATCTTCCTCACTAACAGATTCATTATAATCTTCATCAGATGCAAATAATGAATGGTTCTCGTCTTCAAATGACTGGTTATTGTCATTTTTAATTTTTTTCATCACTGGTTCAAATTGCTCTTCTACTTTAAGAGGAGTGTCATATTTTTTATTTGTTAACAATGTAAGTGGATCAACAATAGGTTTTAATATAGTTTCTAATGTTTTATTGTTTGTATTTTCAACATCTTTTATCATCGCAACTTTTCTTTTAACAGCTGCTGCTGATTTTACTATCTGTTCTTTAAGATCTTTCTCCATTTCAAAGTATTCCGCTCAGTTCCAAATCATGAATGAGAGTGGTTAATAAATAACACGTTCGCCTTTTATGTATGTTCATCTATCACTATGAATGTATCGAAAGCCAATCGGTAACATCCATTATTTTTGTCACAATCCTTATTAATAACAAGATAGCTGAATGGTTTATTCCAAACGGTAGAGCACATCTCACGAAATTGGGGCCATGACATGTCCGACCCAACATGCTCCTCATAAACATGCTTCAAATTAATGTCATCTTGTTTAAATAGAATGACAAGGTTTGAATTGTCCCTTACAAGTTGTTTCGGAATTTTTGTATAAGTTTGATTGATATAAAAACAATCTATGTTTTTATGTCGCCCCATGGCGAAATAATCCCTTATGTTGTTTTGATTTTCACAAGCAACGTCGTCAAAAATTATTATTGAATCGGGTAAAGCATCATGTGGACTCAAAATTTCTCCATTGTGATTGTATTTACTAAATGATGTTCCAGGTACCATATCCAAAACCTTTTCAAGATATAAGTATTTAGGTTGATACAAAGACTTTGAATACACATAAAGGTTACGAAATCTCGGTCCATTTTTATGCAATAATAAACTTATTACTAAATTGGTTTTTCCACTATTAGAGGGACCGCACACAATACAACGTATTGTATTTGGTAATAAATTTCCATGCCGTCTAGGAACGTCAGACGATGCAGGACAGATGCAATCTAATTTGAGTGATTCTTTTTGTTTAACAAACTTCATGATTTCGTTTTTTTCACGTGACTGTAGTGTTTCATTCATGATAATGGAATGAGCTTAAACATTAACGTTGTCGTATTTAAATCAACAATTAGTTTGCTTCTGGGTAGTTTGACGTTATGACTTTTAGAGAACGAGTGCACGAAGATTTAGCATGTATTCGTCTTCAACAACGCGACGCGTTCTGATGATATTGAGCATTCTAGCGCACTTGATGTGAGATCGCTCCCGCGATCGAACGAAAGTGAGATAGAATGAACAATATCATACTACTCACATATCGTAAACTCGTCAATTTGAGATTATTATTAATGATACCGGTATTACATACCTACTGCTACGACCTCCCGTTCTTATTCACTGAGCTACCATTGCCCTACCTCTATTATTAAGAGTAGATAATATCATTATAATCTTATCAATAATACCATAATTTTCTTACTTACAGATCTCTTTCTACAAACTGCGACGAACTGAACTCAGGAAGATAATAGGGGAACCGAGACAGTGATTGCCCAGGGTACAGTGATTGCCAGGTTTAAGGTTAACGTAGATTTTAACTTATTTTCAAAGGAGTAGTTTTGAATTAAATCCGTTAAATAACACTAGAGTACTCTTTAGCAGAATTCTAAATAAGAAATTTGTCAACATTTTAAAAAATATATATTATAATGGCTGTTTTTGCACAGCAGGTGTTCGTCTCTTCAAAAAACTCGAATTCCTTTGGAGAATCGGATACACTTAGTAGTTTTAATGATTGTGTCACTTTTATTTTATTTTTTGAATGTAAAAGCTAAACAACGAGCTAGTAAAAGCTTTGATGTATCATTTGAAGCAGTTATCATGGTATAAAAACATTCCATTTATTATTTAGAGGGGGTGGGCAATCACTGAATTTTTAGAACAAATTTTAAGATTTTTTTGCAAAACGTCATATTTACAAATATTTTTTATATATTTGAATTGTTGCTAACTTATCTCAAAGCTAAACTACCAATGGTATATAAAAGTCGCACACTGCTACCCAATTGTTAAAATAAAGGATTTAATTGAAATAAAACTTTGAATCATTTTCTTAAGTGGGCAATCACTGTCTCGGTTACCCTATCACTACAAGCTCTACTACCTACTACCACCTAAATTGTAAATTGAATACATATCTGTATACCTTGTTGTAGTGGACGAGGTGGAGGAAAGAAAACTCGGTATTAGAGAGTAAAGAAATACTTATTTAGCGGTCACAGACCAAACTATTAAAATAATTAAAATTACAAATTAGATGTGCGCGTTAGGTGTTCCTTGTATGCAGTGGCGATCCCGATGTCGGTTGAGTCGATTTCCGCGACGTCATCGGCGCCTCCCATTGGTCCGCTTGTGCGATATCACGTTATGAAGCACCAATGAGAGCGGACGCATATCACGCGATAAAATTCGTTGATTGGTTCTATGATCCTGGTGTTGCCGCTATGATCCTGGTGTTGCCGCAACACTAGTTAAGTTTAATTTTGCAATAAAAAGATCTATATTATCTATTACATATTAAGAGCATAATTATTACCTACTTCAAGGAGACTTGTAAACTTTGTGCAATAAAGAGTACCTATCTATTTATACTTTGATTTTCATTTAACTAGTAACTTAAGCTTCTAATCAATCCATTTTATTTATTATTTTTTTTTTTTTTGTATATGGCTGCTATCGTGCCATTACGAGCACTTTTAACTCTGCCAACATCGAGTGATTAAGGAGACACGTTGTTTAAATAAAATTGACCGGTGTGACGAGATTAGTTTTACTGATTTTATTATTAATTGAGTTTTTACACCATCTAGAACAAAACAAAACAACAAATAAACAAACACATATAGACAGCACAATGTTAAGAGGGAGATTCGTTTTAGAGTCTAATATTATATTTTACAATATATTTACATAAATATTCTATAACAGAGGAAAAGGACAAAGATAGAAGAAAAGAAAAGTTAATAGGGCGGGGAATTCTTGGGGGGAGGATGTCATACAGCGAGATCGGATAATTTTGACAATTGAAAAAAATGTGTTCTGTCGTACCCTCATCCAGACCGCATTCGCACAATGAGGTATATTTACAACGGATTTTATTTAAAAAGACTGGACTGCACGCGTGTCCCAAACGCAGGCGACAAATAGTGGAGACAGCGAGTTTGCCCACGGCTTTTCGTTTGAAAAACCATGGTCTCCGAGGAATTAAGGGTTGAATCCCTGCGTAGTGACGACCTTTGAGTCTAGAGAGATCGTTATAGCGGTTTTGCCAGTCTTCTCTCAGAGCTGTTGATGCGAGAGGAAGGATGTCGTGGGCATAGTTTTCAAGCCGAGCGGTGCCCACTGTGACTAGGAATCCACACCAAAGCTACTTTTATATTTTCAAGATGACACTGGAACAGAACATTTTTGATACCGAGGATAATAGGTGAGACATTTTTTTTCCTAAACACATTTCCTAAAATGGCATGTAGACAACTTTTGGAATCTGAGAGGATAACAGATTTATTTAATTTATGGGAGAGTACATATGTTAGGGCTTCTAGTACAGCTATTGACTCTCCTGTAAACACAGAGGATTCTTTTGGAGATTTATAGTTTAACATGACCTGGAACCTTGGAATCCATACAGCGCTTCCTACAGTGCCCTCAGAAGGAGATTTTGAGGCATCAGTATAGATTGGCAACCAGTCTTTCCAATTTTCATTGAAGTAGATGTTGAATTTATAGTCGGCCATTGGGTCCTTTTTAGGGATTCCAAAGTCCAGGACAACTTGCGGTTCAAAAATTAGGGCATCATAAGAAATTTTAAATAGTGGGTTTGTTGGGAACTGTATCATTGGGTAAGACAGGGATGGGAGTTTTCTTAAGCTAGTAATTATTAAGGGGGGACTTTTATGGGCCCAATATTTGCAAGACGGTTGGGAAATCAACTCGGATAAGTTTTGAAGGCGGGGGATAAGAGGATGACCACTAAGTTGGTTTGTTTTAAATATGAACCTATCCGAGAGGTATTGACGTCGAAGATCTAGTGGGGCATCGACAGCCTCCACCTGCAAGGCAATATTTGGGGAGGACTTCATTGCTCCTAAGACGACCCTTAATGCCTTCATCTGGAGCTTTTCTAACCTGTTTAATGCTTCTTTGTTACAGGGTTCGAGAAGAAAAGAAGCATAGTCCAGATGACTTCGGACCACAGCATTGTAGAGTAATTTTTGGCTGTATGGATGAGAGCCCCACCAGACACCTGAGAGGGATCTAAGGATGTTGATTCCTTTTTCACATTTTTGGGCTACATAATTGAAATGGGGGATACTGGTCATTCTCGAGTCAAGAATAACGCCAAGGAATTTAACATGATCATTAAGGGGGATAGATTGACCATCACAATGAATGTCAACTAGTGGAATAGAACGCTTTCTGGTGAATACTACGGCGCTACTTTTAGGGATTGATAATGTTAAATTGTGGTCTACAAGCCAATCGTTTAGGTAGGAAAGAGCAGAATTTAAGCGGTTATTAATATTATTGATTGACTTATCTGAAACATAGAGACATAGATCGTCTGCATACTGTAGAATATTAGAGAAGCAAGAGACACATTGCTCGAGATCGTAAGTGTAAATGTTGTACAGAATAGGACTCAGAACCGAACCTTGGGGTAGGCCCTGCCAAATATTTCTAGGTGGGATTGAATGATTAAACGATCTAATTTTGATAGATCTACCCATTAGCAGATTCGTTGCACAATGTACCAACCTCACTGGGAAACTCATGCGAAGCATCTTCTGTTTGAGCACCGGAAGTTGCACATTATCATAGGCAGATGCTATATCCAAAAATACACCCACTAGGTACTCCTCTTTTGATAGGGCAATTCTGATGTCCGTTGTTAAAACAGCTAGGCTATCTGTGGTACCTTTAGACTTCCGGAATCCGAACTGGCTGTTGGGAATAATGTTCCTACTCTCTATAATCCATTCGAGACGGTTCTTGATCATGTGCTCAAGGATTTTGGAAAGGGTAGAGGATAGGGCTATGGGGCGGTAGGAAGAAGGACTGGTTGGGTCTTTACCCGGTTTCAACAAGGGAATAATAATCTGAGATTTCCATGAGGAAGGAATATTGCCTGACATAAATATCAAGTTAAGAAGGCCTAAAAAGTATTGTTCCCCAGTTGATCCCAGGTGGGAGAGGAAAGAGTAAGGTATGCCGTCTTCACCTGGACTAGAGTCTCTTAGGCCGCGTAAGGCGCAGTTTAGTTCTGCCAAGGAGAATGGCTGGTCGAATCTGTCATTACTATAAAGGGAAGGATAGCAGGATGGGATTCTGTATTCGGTGGGGACGAAGGGAGGGGATAATTTACGAATTCGTTCAACCAGGTAGAGGGGTCATTAGAAGATGGTGAGGGCCCAACCAGGGAGCCACGAAACCTTCGCACGTTCTTCCAAACGCCAGAAATGGGGGATCTGGGGAAAGAGATTCGCAGAATTTCACCCAGCCATTCTTCTTTTTTTTAGAAAGGATCCTTCTAGTACGAGCAGCTATTTGTTTATATCGCACATAATTGTCCATAGTCATGGAACGCTTATAGTCCGCTTCCGCCTCCTTTCGACGAGTAACCGCCTCTGTACATTCGGAGTCCCACCATGGTGGAGGGGCTAGCTAGTTTCTTTCGGTTCGGTCTTTTCAAAGGGATGCTTGCTTCCGCAGCAGCCGATAGAGCGTCCATGAACACGGTCAACCCATGTTCTACATCGGAAGGAGGGCTGGTAAGGGCTCCATCTAAACGAAGTGATATCTCTGAGCTAAATTTGGACCAGTCGGCATATTTTACTTTATATTTTAACAAGGGAGGGGGTGAGGTAGCAGGGATAACAGACAAGGGACGGGATATAATAATAGGGTAATGATCACTGCCGTGAGATTGGGGTAATACTTTCCAAGAGCAAAGAGAAGAGAGTTGTGTGGAGCAAACAGACAGGTCCACCGCAGAGCGTGGGTCTTGTGTTGGGGATACCATGCGAGTTGGAGAACCATCATTCAGAACACAAAGGTTGAGATCTTCGAAGAGATCCAACAGTTGTGTCGAGAATGAGTCACATGAGTGAGAACCCCATGCTGTGTGGTGGACATTAAAGTCCCCTAAAATAAAGATAGGAGAAGGGACAGAAGAGAAGACATTAAGTAGGTCGGGGATAAGGGATGGGGAAGGGTGGGGAATATAAATAGATATGAAGGATATATTGTATATTCTCGCAGCCACCATATTAAATGATATTCTCGCAGCCACCATATTAAATGATGGGCTGTGAGCGGGGATTGGGATCTGTGAGTAAGTTAAATTTCTTTTGATAAGTAAACAACAGCCTCCGTAACCATCGTCCCTGTCATCCCTAAAGCATGCATAGCCAGACACCCTAAAAAGGGAGTCAGGCACCAGCCATGTCTCAGAGATGGCAGCGACCGTCACGGAGAACTTGTTGAAAAGGTAAATTAATTCATTTTTTTTGCGACGGATACTCTTACAATTCCATTGAAGGAACTGGCAAGAGTCCGCCATCGGACTCACTAGATGTGTGTGTGTTGTTGCCATGACGGATGTCCAATGGCATGCTTTTAAATAGAGTTGTAAGTTGAGAGGCGACGTTGGACGGTAGTGCATCGTTAAATTTGGAGAGAATGATAGTCAGCAACGCGACCGTTGTTTCTATCAATCTATCCTCCTGGGATAGGGGAGGGCTCTTGCAGTGCACAGCCATTAGGCAATGCTGAGGGGGGGTTAGCTATTATGGCCTGATGAGCCTGTTTATCATAACCTCTATGGGAAGGGGGCATCATACGACGGGGGTTGGTAAAAATAATTTTTCTATAGGACTGAGACATGGTGGGGACATGACGTGACATGAATTTATTAAGAAGTATTAGATAGTTTTCAAGGAATCTTTAATGTATTGTCCGGTGGGAATTCAATTGGCCAATCAGGGTAACTTTAACCCGGGTCAAAGTTAGCCATAACTTGTAGTTTTTATTGCCTTCAGTATTTGGGTAACTTTGTCAGTGTCCTAAGACATTATTTTTCTTTTAGAAAAGTACCGTCATGGCTCGAAAAAAGGCTTGTCCTAAACCTGGGACGCGAAAATATGGCACAAAGACCAGATATACCCAAAAAGACCTAGACCTCGCAATAGAACGTATTAAAAAATGCGAGATCAGCCAAGGAGAGGCCATTAAATTGAACAACATTCCAAGGAGTACGATCAAATATAAGCTGAAGAACAAGCATGAAAAAGCGTAGGGAGACCGCCAGTTCTAACAAAAGATGAGGAAGAACTAATTGTTTCGCACATTATTGTTTTAAGTGAATTAGGTCTTCCTTTAGGTATGACAGATGTGCGGGTAATAGTAAAAATGTACCTGGACCAAAATAATAGAAATGAGCGCCAATTCACAAATAATTTACCTGGCTGGGAATGGGGTAAATTATTTTTAGATCGACATCCGTCCATTCACCAAAAAATTGCCCATCAAATATGTCGAAAAAGAGCTCAAATAAATAGGGAGCTGATCGAGGAATATTTTGCAAAGTTATATGAAGAATTAGCTGACATATTACCGGAAAATATTTACAACTTCGACGAAACTGGTTTTCACGATGTACCCAAAAAAGGGAAGTTTTTGTTTCGTAGAGCCTGTCGACATCCAGAAGTGATAAAAAACAGCACAAAATCTTGTTTTACAGTTATGTTCTGCTCAAATGCTGTTGGGGAATTTGTCCCTCCATTCATTATATACAAAGCAAAACAAAAATGGTCTAATTGGATAGACGGTGCTCCTCCCGGTACTCGTATGGCAGTGACTAAATCAGGGTGGATTGATGCGGAAACCTTTGATGAATGGTTCGAAAAACAACTTTTGCCTATACTTAAAAAGAAGGACGGGAAAAAAGCAGTTATTGGCGATAATTTGAGCTCGCACATAACTTTAAAAACCTTAAAAATATGCGAGGATAACAACATAAAATTTATATGTTTATTGCCTAATTCAACGCATCTCCTGCAACCGTTGGATGTAGCCTATTTTAGTACATTAAAGACAAACTGGCGTAAGGTATTAAATGATTGGCGACAGACAAGAAGAGGTAAAATTGCACATGCTTTACCCAAAAATGTGTTTGCCCCTCTACTGCGAAAGACTTTAGAATTGGGAGAGGCCAAAGCGCCAGACAATATCAAAGCAGGCTTCCAAACGTGTGGAATACATCCGTTAAACCGTGACGCTGTTCTTCAAAGATTACCTAACTACGGGAAACCAATTCATGAGATCAGAGAAGAAATTGGAGAAACTTTTAAAAACTATTTAGACGAAGTTCGAAGTTCAGATTTAGGGGTTCAAACGAACCGGAAGAAATTTCAAATACCTATATCTGCTGGTAAAACTGTTTCACTAGAAGAAGTTGAACAGTTTTACAAAGATAAGGAAAAGGCTAAAAATACTCCCGCAAACAAGAAAGGTCGTCCAATAGGTTCAAAAAATAAGAACAAAAAAATCAAGAAGACCTCACAGAAAGCTTCATCATCCTCAGTTACGCACACTTTCTCAGATACTCAATCAAATATAGCAGCAACGAGCAGACCAGTAACGCCCGATATACAAGAGACCAACGCCCTGACCATAACTACCACTGCCACTGTGCATAAACCACCTCAGTCACCCACTAATGCTTCAATATATGAAGATAACGCGGAATTCATTGTGCAACATAACGTTGACTGTATGATAATTCCTGAAGCAGATAATGAGGTCGTTATCGAGGAGTTTGAAGTCCAAAATGATGGATGTCTGAAGGAAATACCAATACACATTGAAGAGAAACAATCAGGTTATTGTATTTGCAAGTTTGAAGAATCCCTGTTTCCTGGTCGAATATCACAATTTGATGGCATAAAATATAAAATTTCAATGATGCAGAAAGGTATGGTGGGATGGATATGGCCCTCGAAGCCTGATATAATAAGTTGTTTGCCAAAAGATGTCGTCAAATTCTTGTCTGATGACAAAGTTAGTAAGAAGTCCAGTTACTTCGTTATCGAAGATGACTTTCTTTATATGGAGTGGGGAGAGTAAAGAGTCTAAATTTAAGCTTACTATGATATTCTGTTTTTTTTTTTTAAGCAAATTATTACATAACTAGTGGCCGCCCGCAACTTCGTTTGCGTGAACTTTATGACTCTTGGCTTAAAGATGAACAAACTTGGAACCCCCTTTTCGCTCCATTAGGGGTTTAAGTTCGGAATATCCTTCCTTATAGGATCTCATCCAAAAATGCTCATCACATTTGACAATTTTCCATTCCATTTCATTCCATATTTGTTATAGTGTAGCTGGGCTCTTAGAGGTCCAAACCAGATGTTCCATGATCTTTGATTTTTTTTCATGGCATCATATACTGCTCATCAATATGAAAATTTTTTGTTAAGGTGCCATTGACCTACCTCTTATAGTTTAGCTGGGCTGTTGTAGTTCTACATCAAGGAGCCTGGTCTTCAAAATGTAATATATCCTATAAGTTGCCCTGATATTACAGCTATACAATAAAAAAGTTTCATTCGAATTGGTTCAGTAGTTTCCGAGATTAGCGCGAACAAACAGACAAACAGACAAACAGATAAACAGACAAACAGACAAACAGACAAACAGACAAACAGACAAACAGACAAACAGACAAACAGACAAACAGACAGACAAAAATTTTAAAAATCATTGATTCATGTTCTGCTACTGATTTTTAGTCGTCCTAAGTTATTTTGAGATAAATATCTTCAATGTACAGACACAGCTTTTTTACATTTTTATTATATGTATAGATTTAAGTGAGATTGAAGACTGATTTGCTGACAAATACCAAAATACTAATGTTCCTAATAAAGCTGTACTACTACCCAAAAACTTTGTGTTTTTTTCATGTGACAACATGTGTGTGTGTGTATATATTTTTATTCTGTCGCATCGAGTTTTTTATTCTGAGGATAAAAAGCAGGGTTAAAGTTAATCATAATATACGCCAGGAATTGAGAAACCTGCATAAATCCTGTAGATTATATCGGGGGGTCAATGATACCCTGATCTACGGATAACTTTGACCCACCTATGTTTTGTAGAATTGTACGGCAATAATTGCAAAAAACCAACGTAAAATTTACAATATATGCTAAACTAGCAGCCGCCCGCGACTTCGTCCGCGTGGAAAAGTAACTTTTTACCCCACTTTTAACCCCTTACAACCCCTTTTTCGCAATAAAAAGTAGCCTATGTCCTTTCTCAGGGTCTCGGCCATCTGTATACCAAATTTCATTTAAATCCGTTCAGTAGTTTTGGCGTGAAAGAGTAACAGACAGACAGACAGACAGAGTTACTTTCGCATTTATAATATTAGTAAGTAAGTAAGTATTAGTGTGGAGATTAAAACGCTTCTTCAATTCACACACTTGATTTATTTCCTTTGGCTCCAAATGCTCCAATACACGTATACACACACGTTAATTGTTTTCCAAATATATACAATGATTACAATAACTCCCTGTTATTGGTTTTACTAGCTAGCCCTAGGCTTTTTACAATAATTAATACCGTTCCGCGAACGGGTTGATCGACGTGCTCTCAGCACAAGAGTCGTAGGAAGAGTGAGAGTGAGAAAGCAACATATTGCACAGCGTCGACGATTTGATTAGGAGTCGTTCGGTTACGCTGTCAACGTTTTGTAGATAAACTTATTTTGCTAATTACTCACTAATTAGCCAGAGTAAGAAAAAACTAATTACTGAGAACATTGTGCAATATGTTTCAAAGCAATGACAAAACAAATAACAACAATTAGCCTCTGTTAAATGTAATCAATTTGCACGATCGATGTGCATTGGTCCGTTTTGGCGCGAACATCAAATTGCCTTCATAAGGCTCAAGCGCAAAACAATGAAACCCATGATTGTGCCGTTTTTGCACGAACATTCCCTCCACGGGGCAACGAATGGGTTGAAAAACCTAACATTACATCCAGTCAACAAGTAAACTTAACTAGTTACATCGATTGGCAACTTAAATAACTTAACCACTGGCCTAACAAGTTCGCCAGATTGGGTTCTTATTCTAACAGATCTCACTATACTATCTTTACCCTTATACAACTCTAACACCCTACCTAACTTCCAATGTAAGGGTGGAGCATTTTCATCCTTAATGAAAACTAGGTCATTGACCTTAAGATTATCTCTATCATGATACCATTTGTGTCGAGTCTGAAGTGTACTGAGATATTCGAGGTGCCAACGTGCCCACACGTTCTGGTGCAGCTTCTGCAACATCTGAAATCGTGACAAACGATTCATGTTAGTATTAGTCCAGTTACTCTCAGGCACTGCTACAAGTGGCTGACCAATTAAGAAATGTCCTGGCGTCAAGACTTCTAAATCCCCAGGATCTTCAGACATTGCGACAAGAGGCCTGGAATTCAAAATAGCTTCTATTTTGCAGAGGAGAGTGGACAACTCTTCATAGGTAAGAATTGTGTCACCTATTTCCCGTTTAAGCAGGTTCTTAACACTGCGTACGGCAGCCTCGAATAAACCACCCATGTGGGGTGATGCAGGAGGATTGAACTCCCAATGTATGTTTTGCCTCCTAAACTGCTCCTTTAGGATGTGCTCCTTATCTAATAGGAACTGATTTACCTCCCTGAGATATTTGTTGGCCCCAACAAAATTGGTTCCTCTATCAGATCGTATGAGAGAGGGAAGTCCACGTCGACTAACAAATCTGGAGAACGCTGCGACAAACGCCTCGACTGATAGACTAGATACCAGTTCCACGTGGATTGCTTTCGTGGCCAAGCACACGAAGACGCAGATATAGGCCTTCACCGACCTTGCGTTTTTTAATAGGCTCGACTTTACCAGATAGGGTCCCGCGAAGTCGGTAGCGACTCCGGCGAATGGACGTGCGCGTCGCACTCTGTCCGCAGGTAGGTCCGCCATGCGTGGGGGTTGCTCAGCTGCAGCAAACCTGAAGCACCTGGTGCACCGGCGTATCGTCCTCGATGCCTGCTTACGCACCGATGTAATCCAGTAGTCCCTGCGTAAAATAGCAATTAAACCATTAGTTCCAACATGACAATGGGATTTATGATAATACTCAACCAGTAGCTGCACGAATTTGTTATCCTTTGGTAAGAGTATAGGATGCCGCGCACCGTATGATAACTTTGAATGTTTCAGTCGACCTCCGACCCTGATGACTCCCTGCTCATCTAGAAAAATACTCAGCTTCTGAAGAGAAGTTATCACCCTCTTATTCTGCTTCAGTTGTCCAATTTCAGCTTGATATTCCAAGTCTTGTACACGCTTAATCCAATACTCAGTCGCGCGGCGCGTCTCGTGTAAGGATAATATCTTGCTGTTATTACGCTGATCCTTATCTGCTCGCAGGTTAGAAATATATCTCAATACATACGCTGTCGTATTAATGAGTTTGGGAAAACTGCTTACCCGGTCCAACAGTTGAATATCCCAAGGTTCCTCCTGAACTGTACTGGTATTTATTACCTTTTTGAATCCTGGTATGTTTATTGGTGTACGCGTCGTACTTTTCTGAGGCCACTCAGATTCTTCACGCTCCAACCATGGAACGTCCCACCATAATTGATGATTGATTAATTCTTCAGCTGTCACGCCTCGTGACGCACAATCCGCTGGATTAGCCTCCGATGGTACATGTCTCCATTGCATTTTCCTAGGAGAGTCCTGGATGTACTGTACCCTGTTACACTCGAATGTCTGCAGAAGGTGTGGCTGGGTCTTCAACCACGCCAATACTATTGAGCTGTCAGACCATGCAGTGATACTATCAATCTTGATTGACCCTTCATAACCATCTGCTACGTGGTTAAGTAATTCACATACTAGATGCGCTGCGTTTAGCTCCAATTTCGGGATCGTCTGTCTGCTCTTCATAGGTGCTACCCTAGATTTGGCTATGACTAAACGAACCATTACATTACCCATTGCGTCCTCGCTACGTAGGTAGATGCTTGCCGCGTATCCCGCTTCAGATGCGTCCCCGAAGCCATGTAGTGAATATGACACTGCGTTCGCCAGTGTGAGACACTTAGGTATGTTCAGCTGCTCCAGATGATTAAGGTCCGCGATCATTAGTTCCCATTTATCTATAATGGGTTGGGGTACAGCTTCGTCCCACTGTAGACCATCCATAAATAACTCCTGGAGTAGGTTTTTGAACCTTAGTATGACAGGCGTGCAATATCCGCACGGGTCATACAGTCTCGCTATTGTACTTAATACAGAACGCTTCGTTACTGCCTTACCTTCAGGTATGTTTAAACGATATGACATAGTGTCTGATATCGGCTCCCATTGTATTCCCAATACTTTAATGAAGCTTTTAGGATCACCCTCATCGAATTGAATCGGTTGTTCACAGTGATCCTCTGGCAAATCAGCCAGTAGCCTAGGGTCGTTCGTAGTCCACTTACGGAGTTCGTAGCCTGCGCTGCGCATTAGCTGTACGAGCTCTGTCTTTAATGCTTGGGCTTCACATAATGAATCCGCTCCGGTCAGAATATCATCCACGAACACGTCGTGTCTTAGGGCTTCCGAGGCCCGAGAGTTAGGATGGGTCTCCTCCCACTGCGCTGATAGCTCCAGCAGCGTCCTTATGGCGATGAAAGGACTAGATCTCAGTCCATAGGTATTAGTATTTAATTCGTATACCTTAAGTTCCTGCTTCGGATCACTCCTCCATAGTATCAGTTGGTACCTCCTGTCGTCAGGGTGTATCCACGTCTGCCGGAACATCTGCTTCACGTCCGTAGTGAATACAACTTGATGTCGCCTGAAATTCATCAAGATTTTAGTTACATCATTTTGCAAAGCTTCTCCAGAATGTAAACATTGGTTTAAGGAAACCCCTGTTGTTGTCTTACAACTCCCATCAAATACAACACGGATTTTATCCGAGTCTTTCTTAAAGATTCCATGATGTGGGATAATATAATGTTCAGTGTCGAACTGAAAGTCTGATACAGACATATGACCGAGCTCCTCATAGTCATGCATGAATTCCTTATATTTTTGTGCAAACAATGGATGCCTCTCCATTTTCTTCTCCAATGCATAAAACCTGCGGGTGGCCTGACCCAATGAATCTCCCAGCTCCGGTCGATTAGACAACAAAGGTAATCTTACCATGAATTTTCCATCAGACAGCCTCTTAGTATTGTCTGCATATAACCTCTCGCATGCTTCATGTCGAGGATCCTTTGGCTTAGGCATCGGCGGCTCCTCCGACGTCCAAAATCGCTTCACTGCTTCAGTGAGCGTCGTAGAGTGCACGGAGTGCTGCTCCGCTGCCTCGTAGCTGTCCACTGGTCCCATCAGGACGTGTCCGAAGCACGTACCGTAGGCTGCCGCGCCACCTGGACCAAGATTTATTTTAGTTCCATCAAAAACATAATTTAGCACATCGGCGCCCAGTATTAAATCCACATCCTGTGGTATGGAGAAGTACTTGTCTGCAAGTTTTAAATTAGGTGGGGTATGCTTCAATATTCCCTTGCGAGACGCCTCGCTTACTGGTAGTTGCGCTGTAACTTCATGCATTACAGCTGCAGTAGTGCTAATGAGTGGCAGATCATTATTCACAGGTTTAACAACTATATTAACCTTACTACTGGGGTGCTTCACTGTAGTATTTCCAACTCCTGATATATCAATAGAGCTCCTCTGTCGGTGAAGCTTAAGTCGCCTTACCAAAGCTTCTCGGATGGCGGTGATACTTGCCCCAGTATCTAATAAAGCACGAGCAGTCTCGTATTTACCTGCACTATTCTTAATAGCTAAAGTGACCGTAGGGTTTAGACTCGAACTAAACTCTCCTACAGTATGTGCCTCACCGACTTGAGCTAACCTTCAATCCCGCGGCGGACTGAACTCAATTGCCTGACCGTACCGCAGTCGAGCAAACTGTTCCTGTGACCGTTGGTACCGTTGGCCTACACGACGAGCACCCTGCTCCAGCCTATAGTCCTGGTCGGTCTCCCTCTCCGGAGAGTGTCGCTGCGGCGGCCTAACATGCTCTACGGGGCTCTCAACGCGTGGTGGCGTCCTCGCCCGCGGCGGCGTCCTAGCGCGCGGTGTTGTTACCACCGACCGATGTTGTGTTGGCCTTTTCACAGGCTGCTCTGGCACATACGCCCTACGGCGCGGTGGCTCCTCCCGCGAGGTGCACAGCAGCTTATGGTGTATGTTTTCACCACAATAGGTGCAGGGGAGTGTAGCTTCACACTCACGTGCAAAGTGCGAACCTAAGCACCTAAAACAAACGTCACGGCGACGTACCCATTTCTTTCTGAGTGACACGGGCAGTTTCTTAAACTCGTAACACGTGCCCAGGGTATGGCCGAGGTGAGTACAATAGGTGCACCTTACCTCGGATGTCACTGTGACTACCTGACCGCGTCTACCCGGCGGTGGTGTTCGATGTCCTGTGAGCGGAGGTGTCCTGCGCTGCGCTGGCGTCGACCTCGGCTGCCGCGACGGCCCCGGTCTGCTCTGCTCCGTCACAGGTGGTGATATCAGCTGGCGTCTGCAGATCTCGTCCAGCATCCCCATCAACGACGTGAAGGACGGGAACTCGTCCTTAGCTGCTCCGCTTTGACGCTCCTCAAACTGGTGCCGCAACCGAGGAGGCAATTTCTGCAAAATAAAAAACAATAAAAGGTAGGACCACTCTACCACAGGTAATCCAAGTTTCTGCAGGGCCTGCGTCGACTCCAACAATGGATTGTAAAAAGATTGTCGCAATCCTTCGAGCGACTCGGGTACAGACGGCAACGACATAACCTGCGTCAGGTACGTGTCCGCTAGTAATCGCTTGTTTTGATACCTATCCACTAGTATATTAAGCGCCACCTCATAATTGGCCGCGTCGGTCGGTAGGTGCTTTACCAATGTCAGAGGCTCCCCCTGTAGGCAACTACGTAAATAGAAATGTTTCTCGGCGGTTGCCAACCCCGGCCGATTATGCACAAGCGAGTTGAATAAGTCAAAAAAACTTACCCATTCCAATGGATCACCACTAAACCTTCCTAAGTGTATAAGCGGTAGTTTGGCTGCTGCGCCGCTGCAGTCGGACGAGCCGCTCGCCTCGATCTTCACCGCAGGAGGTACCGCCTCGGCTTCCTCTACCTTGGTTTCCACCTGGATCAACAACTCATTAATTGCCGAGAACTCCCCCGACAATTCGTCCAGGTCCGTTACCTCGTGCGACACGAGGACTTCGTAGGCTACCACGAATATCTCATAACTTTTCACGAACTGACGGTATATTACCCTCAAGGCTATGGCAGAAGTAGTGTTATTCACTGACTCTGCGAAGTCATGGATCATCTTTGATCTGACTTTAAAAGTTTGACGCGCCGTCTTTAAATCCATTATGGATGATGCTCACCTTTAACTTATTGAAACAATCAGTTGCCTTACGACGGCTCAGTACAAACAATAATAGGTACTCTAATACAATGTAGGTACGACAACAAGAGAATTTTTAAACGATGGTTTGCCGGCCACCGGCTCCAATAAGAAAATTAAAATTCCACAACAAGTTCAGACAAGTACAATTATTATTGCTTAGCTTCTAAGACTTACGCTTACATTACAGTCCATAATCCTGTGACGCGCTACGCGTGGACACGACGCCGTGTCAAGCGAATTACGCACTTATGCACTGATTTTAGAGACGACACTCGCGCGGCAACGCTGCCGTAATGTCGCACTTCGCAATCACTTTTCTACGCTTCGTAGTAATAGGGCTCCGATGCCACCACGAACTGGGATTGATTGATGTACGCCCGGCGCCAATCCAAGTGGGTCGTTGCTGCAACTGGCCTCACGATCTCACCGAAGTCAAAATCAGCGCTCCGCTTCAGGCTCAGGCGTCCGCGCCGAGATAGATTGCTCAGGCGCCCTCGCCGAGATAGATAGTATCAGGCGTCCTCGCCGTGATAGGTCTCAGGCGTCCTCGCCGAGATAGATTGTTCCCCTCATGGGCCACCAGAAAATGTGGAGATTAAAACGCTTCTTCAATTCACACACTTGATTTATTTCCTTTGGCTCCAAATGCTCCAATACACGTATACACACACGTTAATTGTTTTCCAAATATATACAATGATTACAATAACTCCCTGTTATTGGTTTTACTAGCTAGCCCTAGGCTTTTTACAATAATTAATACCGTTCCGCGAACGGGTTGATCGACGTGCTCTCAGCACAAGAGTCGTAGGAAGAGTGAGAGTGAGAAAGCAACATATTGCACAGCGTCGACGATTTGATTAGGAGTCGTTCGGTTACGCTGTCAACGTTTTGTAGATAAACTTATTTTGCTAATTACTCACTAATTAGCCAGAGTAAGAAAAAACTAATTACTGAGAACATTGTGCAATATGTTTCAAAGCAATGACAAAACAAATAACAACAATTAGCCTCTGTTAAATGTAATCAATTTGCACGATCGATGTGCATTGGTCCGTTTTGGCGCGAACATCAAATTGCCTTCATAAGGCTCAAGCGCAAAACAATGAAACCCATGATTGTGCCGTTTTTGCACGAACAATTAGTATTAAGTATTAAGTATGGATAAGATTGTAAAGCCACTGAAAATACAAAGCTAGTTCATATTAAGTGAAACCTCATGTGCGTAATTATCAAATATCTCCATGGACCAGGTCAAAGTTACCCAGGTTGACTGTAGTTTTTCTATGAAATTGTTACATTTCACCTGTTGCCGGCCGAAAAGAAGGTCATAGGTAGATCACGTACGTACGAGTGTTTGTTTTTCGTGGAAGATTTTCGTTTTGATGGCTGAACTTTGATTGGATATTGTAAATGTGTAAATAGTGAACGAATAAGTTGTAGAAATTTAGTTTTTTAGGTGTAAATATTTAAGACAAAAAGTGAAGTGTGAAGATAGTGACTTTTTGATTGTAAATAGAAGTGTAGTGTGTAAATAATAGTGCCAAATTCCATAATATGGGATTACTTTGACAAAGAAGGTGATAAAGGTGAAGCCCTTTATAAAATATGTATAAAAAATTACTCGTATAAGACATCCATCACTAATTTGAGATGGCACTTACAGTCGAAACATGTAAGTTGGCTCTTTAAATTGACTAGGAAGAACGAACATTTCGACGTCTACAGTATGAAGGGAAGTTCATTGCATATTTGTTTATGATGAGGGCAGCGGTATTTCAACGTTAGACCTTTCTTCTTCTTCGTTCACCTTCCTGAAGTTCGGTGGGGTTTTTTTTTTTTAGTCGTAAAGTAGCAGTGTGAAAAATAGCAGGTGATTTCACAGTGAAAAAAAAAAATCATATGGGTAAATGATAATGATTTTTAAATAGCAATCATTTCCATCCTTACTTCAGCTTTCCTACTCTTCTGGCGTTGTCCCGACGTCCTGGAAGACGGCCTTATTCCACCCGATCCCCAAGAAAGGCGACCGCTCAGTAGCGCTACCATGAGTTGGCATCGAAAAGTAACGTAACGTTACTACAGTCGATAGCGAGCGAGTAAACGTGCGTCAAATAGATTTCGTTTGAACACGTACGTAGGGTTTAAAAACGTTAGCGTTAACTCGATAGCGAGTACGTTATTTACGCAGAAAGTGACGTGCTTGTCATCACGCCCTATGTAGCTGTTTCTTTCTAACTGCACTCAAAAGACAGAGTTCGATAGATATACCCAAAAAGCTTGATATCCACAGCCACGAAATTAAAAAATTAAGATAATCCGACTTATTTTAAATGTCTTATAGCAGTGGTTAAAGCTGATGTTTATGATGTTTTTTAAATTGTATTGGTATTATTTTTGTCAATGTGACAGACTTAGAATAAATTCGTTTTTTGACAGGTCTCGTTGTTTACCGACACACGTGTTCTGTTATCTTATCTCGTTTTTCGTATTTTTCAAAGCGTTGCTCCTCCTTAGTTGAGTTTTATATGTGTTTGTGTATGTGGGTGAAGGTTTATAAGGTAAGTATATAAAAACTAACTCTGTCTTTACACTTATTTATTCTATTTACACTTTCATAACCCTATCCTCGGGAGTCAAACAACGAGGATGGATGTCCCACCTAAACCTCCGGATCCCCCGGATGATCGTCAGCCCCCGCTAGTATTCTCGACCGAGAATGGCCTTCACTTTGGGTCCCCAGTGGCGGATTTATCCCCGAACAACCCTCCGATTAGGAAACAAAAACGTCCTGCTGATAACCCGGCTATAAGCGGTAATACCGACAAACGGTATCGAAGTGTTAACGACATCGACTCAGCTCCATCTCAACAAACGATGTACACACACCCTAGCTTATCGGAGTCATACACCTACAGCGAAGCGGACTCTGGTCCATTCATAGTCCACGTATCGAGAGTAGAGCCTGACCCTGCCGCGGGTACCACTATGAGGTCTTTAAAGTTCGGACAATTTCTTCACAAAAACAATATCACGGGCATTGCTAAAGATGGTATTCAAAATGTTGGACGAAATAGGATTGCGGTACAATTTAAAACAGCCACAGAGGCTAATAATTTTACAAAATGCAAATGTTTAACTGAAAACCAATATAAAGCTTTCATCCCTACATACAACGTGACACGTATGGGCCTTGTTCGAGGGGTTCCAAAAGACTGGTCAATGGATGAATTTGTGGAAGCTCTTGAACTACCAGCCGGCTGCGGGATCGTTCTCAAGGCCAGGAGACTAAATAGAAAAACTACTCATAATGGAAATACATCCTGGATACCTACTGAAACTGTAGTGCTCACATTCTCTGGACAAACACTCCCAAAAAAAATGTTTGCCTTCCACGCCTCCCTAATAGTAGAGACCTACCAACTGCCTACAATTCAATGTCACAGTTGCTGCAGATTTGGTCACGTCAAAACCCAGTGTCGCTCCCAACCCAGATGCTACCGTTGTGCGCAGAACCACCCTGGAGAAACTTGTGAAGTGCTGGAAGTTGCATCAACTTGTCTCTTATGTTCCGGGAATCATTTTGCGATAAGCAAAACCTGTCCCGAACAGTCTAGGCAAAGAGGGATTAAACTAATCATGTCACAGGAAAATATCTCATACATTGAAGCTTCTGCCCGAGTCCCTACTGCTAGACGCCCATATAGTGATGTTGCCAAGACCAACCCTATTCCTTCTCTCTCCCAAATGTCACTCCCGTATTCACCACCCACCTCTCAAATTCCCTCAATGTCCCAATCTTATAAAAAAACCATTCTGTCAAGTCCTCGTCCCAGGATCCCCCTCTCCAGAGGATACGATAGACAAGCACATCAGGCCATAGTGGCAAATCCGCCCTCAGCATTACCTAATGGATGTGCCCTTTTAGATTCTTCCCCCGTCCCAGAAGATAGACTGATAGAGACAACGGTAGCGTTGTTGACTATTATTCTATCTAAATTCAATGACGCTCTACCGTCCAACGTTGCCTCTCAACTTCAAGTACTCTTCAAAAATATGCCGTTAGATATCAGGCAGGCAAACAAAACAAAAAATAGTGAGTCCGATGACGGACTCTTGCCAGTTTCTACAATGGAACTGTAAGAGTATCCGTCGTCGAAAAAGCGATTTAATATATCTTTTTAACAAATTCTCCGTGGCCGTCGCTGCCATCTCTGAGACATGGCTGGTACCTGACTCCCTCTTCAGGGTGTCTGGCTATGCATGTCTTAGAGATGACAGGGATGATGGCTATGGAGGTTGTTCCCTATTGATAAAAAGATCACTCTCTTATTCACAGCTTCCAATCGCGGCTCACAGTCCATCATTTAATGTGGTGGCTGCGAGAGTATTAGATATTTCTTTTGTTTCTATTTATATTCCCCGTCCATCCTTATCTCTTATCCCTGAACTCCTTTCAATCCTATCCTCTATTCCTTCCCCTGTCCTTATTCTTGGTGACTTCAACGCTCACCATACCACTTGGGGCTGTCACTCGTGTGACTCATTTGCAACACAGCTACTTGACCTCTTTGAAGACCTAAATTTGTGTATATTAAACGATGGCTCTCCAACGAGGAGAGTTTCTCCCCATCAAGACCCACGCTCAGCAGTCGACTTGTCGGTGTGTTCTACCCTTCTTTCCCCCTTATGCTCCTGGAAAACCCTTGAACAGTCCCTCGGTAGTGATCACTTCCCCATCATAATATCCAAGCCTCAACACGTTATCCCTGCCATCTCTCCTCCCCCTCTTCTTAAATACAAAATTAAGTATGCAGACTGGTCAAAATTCCAAAGCCAAATAGACCAGCATTTATCACCCCACTTGAACTCCCCTCCTATTAGTGTCGAAGACAAGTTGTCCGTATTCATGGAGGCTTTGACGTCAGCAGCAGATGCAAGCATTCCTAAAAAGAAACCGAACCGAAAGAAGCTTGCTCCCCCCCCGTGGTGGGACTCTGAATGTTCGGAAGCAGTGGCTCGCAGAAAGGAGGCAGAGATAAACTACAATCTCTCCATGAGTATGGACAACTATTTAAAATATAAGCAGATCGCCGGACAAACAAGACGGATTTTATCAAAAAAGAAAAAAATGGTTGGTTAAACTTCTGCGAAGCTCTTTCTCCTAGATCCCCCTCTTCCATCGTATGGAAAAATATTAGAAGATTCCGAGGTTCGTTAGTCGGCCCCTCCCCAACTTCAAATACTCCCAATATATGGCTCAATGAATTCGCTGACAGACTAGCCCCTCCTACTGTCCCATCTGAAAATTGCATCCCATCCCCGTACCCATTACTCCAGAGCAACGATAGGTTTGACCAACCATTTTCTTTAAATGAGCTAAAATGCGCGTTACGCGGGCTGAGAGACTCGGCCCCGGGAGAAGATGGCATTCCTTATTCATTTCTTACCCACTTGGGCTCCTACAGCAGGGGAACGATACTATCTGGATCTCATTAACACCATTTTCACAACTGGTATTATACCAGAATCATGGAAAACCCAGATTGTCATTCCTCTGCTGAAACCAGGTAAAGATCCATCTAACGCCTCCTCTTACCGTCCCATAGCCCTCTCCACTACCTTAGCGAAGGTCCTAGAACACATGGTCAAAAATCGACTGTAATGGTTTGTTGAAAATAGGGATCTGTTAGCCCATAGTCAATTCGGTTTCCGTAAGGCAAGAGGTACCACTGACAGCATAAGTATCCTAACAACGGACATAAGAATCGCGTTCTCAAATCAGGAACAACTAGTAGGGGTATTCTTAGATATAGCGTCCGCCTATGACAATGTGCAACTTCCGGTGCTCAGACAGAAGATGCTTCGCATGAGTCTTCCAGAGAGGTTGGTTCATTGCGCAACGAACTTGTTGATGGGTAGGTCAATTAAAATTAGGTCATTTAGTCACTCTCTGACCCCTAGGAACTTATGGCAGGGCCTTCCTCAAGGCTCGGTACTAAGTCCTATTTTGTACAGCATTTATACATACGATCTGGAGCAATGCGTGTCCTGCTTTTGTAATGTACTTCAATACGCAGATGACCTCTGCTTATACGTGTCCGACAAGTCAATAAGTAATATCAACGACAGAATAAATTCTGCTCTGCACTATTTAAATATTTGGCTCAAAGATCACTCCTTAGACCTATCAGTGTCTAAAAGTAACGTAGTGGTATTCTCAAGGAAAAGATCTATCCCTAATATAAATCGTGTAGTGGTAGAGCCAAGTAGTGTATTTATACCTCGTGAATGGGCCGGCTCGACCGGGGAAGTACCACCCTCTCACATAAGACCAACGTGAAATAACAGCAGTGTTTTGCTTCTGTTGTGTTTCGTCTGGTTTGTGAGAGCGCCGGAGGCCCCCCCCCCCCCCCCCCTCAGCAATATGATAGCGGCTTTGCAATGTAATGATACCCAGGGAGGTCCCTTCACACAATGTGGAGGGGAATCCTCCCCTGTGCAATCTTGCTCAGGCAGCCCTGCGTACTCTAGGGAGGGCACAAACCCGCTAGATTGCACTGGAGGCGGGAGAATGAGCAAGGCACCCCTGCATTCACTAAATGTGAATTTTATAAATATCAGGGGCTTACATTCGAACCTGAATGCCGTCCATCACCATCTTGAGACGGAAAAGCCGGCCTTGCTATTTCTCACCGAAACGCAGATCTTCCCTCCTTCTGATATATCTTATTTACGCTACCCCGGTTACGCACTTGAACACTCATTTGTCCCACGTGCGGGCGTATGCGCATATATCAGGGAGGATGTCTGCTATCGTCGCCTCAGCAACCTTGAAGCACGAGACCTGTCCATTTTTTGGCTACGAGTAGACTGCACTGACCATCCTCGTATCTACGCGTGCCTTTACAGGTCTCATAGCGGCAATACCGAGACAGACCGACTCGTTGAGCACATCCAGATGGCGACTGAACTGCTCCTGGAACAGGTTCCAACCGCTGAGATCGTGATACTTGGTGATTTTAACGCCCACCACGCAGAGTGGCTCGGTTCACTCACTACCGATCATGCGGGAAGAACCTTTCATGACTTTGCTTAGGCCTATGGTCTATCTCAACTGGTATCAACCGTCACACGTGTACCAGATATAGATGACCATACTCCCTCTTTATTGGACCTTCTGTTGACCACCCATCCCGACGCCTACCAAGTGTCTGTCGATGCACCACTTGGCTCTTCCGACCATTGTCTTGTACGGAGCACTGTGCCTCTTGACAGCACTCAGAGGTCGAAACTGGGCACTCACCATATTTGGCACTATCGGTCAGCAGACTGGGACGGTATGCGTAGCTTCTTCGCATCCTACCCTTGGCGGCAGGTTTGCTTTACGTCGGAGGATCCTGATGCCTCTGCGGAGTCTGTAGCCGATGTGATACTGCAGGGAATGGAATTATTTATCCCAAGCTCTGCAGTGCCCATCGGCGGCAGATCCCAGCCCTGGTTTGGTCGCTCTAGCAAGCTGGCATCCCGCCTGAAGCAAGAATGTTACCAAGCCTGGGCAACAGCGGTGGCATCTAATGATCCAAATACCAGCGTCCTTAAGAAAAAGTACAACTTTGCAGCCAGGTCTTATAAGAAAAATATTGCCAAAGCAAAGTCGTCGTTTATTGGCAGAATTTGCGAGAAACTAACGCGCCTCCCATCGGGCACCCGCGCTTTCTGGTCTCTCGCCAAGGCCATCCTGGGAAACTTCAGTCAGTCGTCGTTCCCTCCACTACACAAGCCAGACGATACCCTTGCCCACACTGCAAAGGAGAAAGCCGACCTTTTGGGCACTTTCTTTGCATCAAACTCGACTTTGGATGATTCAGGAAACTCACCACCTACTGTACCGCCTTGTGCGAGCTCAATGCCAAACGTCCGATTCCGACAAGATTTGGTACGTAAGGCTCTCTTTTCTCTTGACATCCATAAGTCGAGTGGGTCGGATGGTATCCCTCCAATTGTACTGAGGGTATGTGCTCCGGAGTTGGCTCCGGTTTTAACGCATCTTTTCCGGCTTTCCTACTCCACTGGCGTAGTACCGAAAAACTGGAAGTCAGCCCTTGTTCACCCCATACCTAAAAAAGGCGATCGCTCCGATCCGTCCAATTATAGACCTATAGCCATTACCTCAATCCTCTCTAAAGTAATGGAGTCCATTACGAACCGCCAGCTCCTGAAATACCTGGAGGAGAACCGCCTATTAAGCGACCGTCAGTACGGCTTCCGTAGTGGTCGCTCTGCTGGGGACCTCTTGGTATTTCTAAGTCACCGGTGGGCGCAGGCCCTAGAGAGTAAGGGTGAGGCTCTGGCTGTCAGTTTGGACATAGCGAAAGCCTTTGATCGGGTATGGCACAAGGCTCTGCTCTCTAAACTTCCCTCATACGGTCTTCCGGAGAAATTATGCACGTGGGTCGCCAGTTTTCTTACTGGGCGCAGCATTAAAGTCGTTATCGACGGTTCTTGCTCAGATATGAAGCTCATAAACGCTGGTGTCCCCCAGGGCTGTGTGCTATCTCCAACGCTGTTTCTTCTGCATATCAATGATATGTTGTCACAGAACAATATTCATTGCTATGCGGACGATAGCACTGGGGATGCACTATATACCGGACGTGCAAATATTTCTCTGGAAAACGTCATTGAGAGCCGGAAGTCACTTGTGTCTAAAGTCGAAGACATGTTGAATCTTGTTTCGAACTGGGGGCGACTTAACTTAGTCAACTTTAACTCCTCAAAGACACAAGTGTGTGCATTAACTGCTAAAAAACGTCCCTTCAAATTGGCCGTCAATTTTCAAGGCATTCCACTTAAACCTAAGCCTTTTATTGGGATTCTTGGTGTCGATATTTCGAGCGATGTCCAGTTTCGCGGTCATCTGGAGGATAAAGCTAAAATAGCTTCAAAAAAAACTAGGTGTTCTTAATAGAGCGGGGCAGTATTTCACGCCAGCTCATCGACTTCAACTTTATAAGGCACAAGTTCGGCCCCACATGGAATACTGCTCCCATCTCTGGGCTGGAACACCTCAGTACCAACTTCTTCCTTTTGATCGTATTCAACGTAGGGCTGCTCGAATTGTCGCTGACCTGAGTCTCTCCAGTCAGCTTGATCCACTGGCTCTGCGGCGAGATATAGCTTCGCTATGTATTCTTTACCGCATTTATCATGGGGAGTGCTCCGAGGAATTGTTTGATCTACTTCCTGCGGCTGAATTCTTACATCGAACCACACGCAAGCGGCTGTCATTCCATCCTCATCATCTTGATGGTTGGCGATCTAGTACTGTGCGTTTTTCGAGGAATTTTCTCCCGCGAACCTCAGTCTTGTGGAATAGTTTAGCTGCGGCAGTATTTCCTGACGGCTATGACTTAGGGACCTTCAAGAAACGAGCGTACTCCTTCATAAAAGGCCGGCAACGCATCAGCGACCTCTCTGATCTCGCAGATGTTCATGGGCGGCGGTGATTACTTACCAACAGGTGACCCGCTTGCTCGTTTGCCGCCTCTAGTATAAAAAAAAAATAATAAATAAATATACATTCCGATGGCCAACCTATCCCAATTAAGGAACAAGTAAAATTTTTAGGTGTCATTCTTGATTCAAGGATGACTGGCACTCCTCATTTCAACTATGTGGCTCAGAAGTGTGAAAAGGGTATTAATATCCTTAGATCCCTTTCAGGAGTCTGGTGGGGCTCTCACCCCTACAGCCAAAAGTTGCTATACAATGCAGTTGTCCGCAGCCATTTTGATTATGCTTCGTTCTTGCTCGAGCCCTGCAACAAAGAGGCATTAAATAAACTAGAGAAGATTCAGATGAAAGCGCTCAGAATTATCATAGGAGCAATGAAATCCTCTCCGAAGAATGCCCTACAGGTGGAAGCTGTAGATCCCCCACTGGACCTTCGCCGTCAATATCTTTCAGATAGGTTCATGTTCAAAACAAGTCAATCTGCTTGTCACCCTCTTCTACCGCGTCTTCAAAACCTATCTGAAATAATATCTGAACCTTCCAACAAATACTGGGCCCATAAAAACCCTCCTTTAATTATTTCCAGTTTTAGAAAACTTCAAAACTTGACATACCCTATGTTACAATTCCCTAAGAACCCTCTTTTCCAAATTCCTTTTGATGCTTTACTTCATGAACCCCAAATAATTTTAGACTTTGGCATACAAAAAGATGACCCTGTGGCTGACTCTAAATTTAATGCCCTTCTGAACAAGGATTGGTCACAATGGCTCCCAATTTTCACAGATGCCTCTTAATCCCATACCGATGACTCAGTTGGTAGTGCAGTGATCATCCCAAAATACCAGGTCATACTGTGTTTCAAGTCCCCCAAAGAGTCCTCGGTATTTACAGGAGAGTCTGTAGCTATTTTGGAAGCAGTCAATTATATCATATCTCATAAATTAAATAAATCAATAATTTTCTCCGATTCAAAAAGCTGTTTAATTTCAATTCTAAGTAACTTCTTCAGAGCAAAATTTATCTCACCTGTCGTCCTTGAAATCAGAAACCGTTTGTTTGATTGCCATTTGCAAAACCTTGATGTAACACTAGTATGGATCCCCGGTCACAGTGGTATTCGAGGCAATGAACAGGCAGATTTTTGGGCTAAGGAAGCCATACAGCTCGGTTCCCCCCACCAACAGAATCTCGCGCACGATATTCTCCCTCTGGCTAATAAGTCCTTGATGGAGGATTGGCAGAGTAGATTTAACGAATCTTCAAGATCTAAGGGTCGCCACTTCGCAAATATACAGCCCCTGATCCCAAGACGTCCATGGTTTTTTAAAAGAAAATCAAGCGAAAAATCCACAGTCTCCACCATCAGTCGCTTACGAATTGGTCATGCCTGTACACCGGTCTTCTTAACAAAGATACACGTAAAAGACTCGTCGCTCTGTGAATGTGGCCTGGAAGAGGGTACAGCGGAACACATTTTCTTTAATTGTCGGAAGTACCCCACCTCGTTGTATGACAACCTACCCTCAAAAATTCCCCGACCTCTTAACTTCCCTTTCCTCCTTTCCTTATCCTTCTCAAATTATATTACATATCTATGTAACTATATTAAATTGTATAATATAAGACTGTAATTATTAATTTATAAGACTCTCCCAATTATTAACTGTGTTGTCTATTGTGTATGTCAGTGTATGTTTTGTTTGTTTTAGGTGATCAAAAACTCAATTAATTAAAGAGAATAAGCTCAGTCACCGACCAATTTCCAAAGGAACGTGTCTCTTTAATCACTTGACATTGGCAAAATTAACTGTGTCCTGAGCACAATACAGGCCAATAAACAAAAAAAAAAAAAAAAAGAATAAATTCTAAGATGACAGCATGGGTGAAAGACTTTATTAGGTGAATTTTAGTGGCAAAATTGAAAGTTTAGTTGCTTGTTTTAATCTCTCTCACGTCTCTTTAAATATGAGAACCAGTGCGCCGCAGTGGCGTGGCGTCGGCTGCAAGGACCCCTCTACCATCCGACAGAGCAGGGCACCGAGCTCGTCAGAGTCCTCCCTTGCCTCTAACGCCTCGCCGGCAGCGTAGAGGCTGTTTCCAAGATCCGTCATCCCCCATCCCCAGAAGGACCCGTACACGGATGCAGTCAGATCTAGCAAGGCAGGTTTTTGTCAGACCTGACTGAATAGCGGAATATCCAGCAAGAAACAGAGCGGGAGAGAAACAGGCGAAGAGAAGCCGAAATAAGGTGTCTAGAACGGTGGCAACAATTATTTGGGCAGTTTTTAGAATTAGGAATACATTATTATATTTTAGAAATAAAATAAAGAATAGTTAAATAATTTTGTAATCCATACTTACTATATATACTATACTATATATACTATATATACTATACTATATATACTATATTACTATATTTACTATATTTTACTATATCCTAATCCTAACTATCCTAATCCTAACTAATATTATAAATGCGAAAGTAACTCTGTCTGTCTGTCTGTCTGTTACTCTTTCACGCCAAAACTACTCAACGGATTTAAATGAAATTTGGTATACAGATAATCTAGACCCTGAGAAAGAACATAGCCTACTTTTTATTGCGAAAAGGGGGTTGTAAGGGGTTGAAAGGGGGGTAAAGAGTTACTTTTCCACGCGGACGAAGTCGCGGGCGGCCGCTAGTTTGTTAATATATTCAAATATTATATCTTTTTATATCTTGTTTCTCTTGAGTTTTTAGTCTTCTTGCCAATTGGTCGCGTAATGCTCTTCTCAATAATAAGTCAGTGGCTGTACTGCCGATTTCATTTTCTAATACCTCTTGAACAAAATGCCCACCTGAAAGTAAAAATATAATAATTAATATAATTATCCTAATCCTAACTAATATTATAAATGCGAAAGTAACTCTGTCTGTCTATCTGTTACTCTTTCACGCCAAAACTACTGAACGGATTTAAATGAAATTTGGTATGCAAATGATCTAGACCCTGAGAAAGAACATAGGCTACTTTTTATTGCGAAAAGGGGGTTGTAAGGGGTTAAAAGGGGGGTAAAAAGTTACTTTTCCACGCGGACGAAGTCGCGGGCGGCCGCTAGTATTTTATAAAGATCATCTCCAAAAAATCTTTAATCAACATTAGATTATACCTACCATGTATCATGTCCTACCTTGAGGTTATACAGGATATGTCTTACCTTAGACTCCTAGGAGATTCTTTGCGTGGATGTTAAATCTGTGTAATACGCCAGCAAATCACACAAATCCTCAAAAACCACCGTATCAAGCCTATATTTCTGTTCAAGAGGGTGTCCAGCCCACTTGTACATATCAGTTTGAAATTTTGCTTGTGAGTGTCGTTCATCTTGAAATGCAGCCGCCGTCAATATTGTTCCACGCTAGATATCTTTTTTCCGACATTATACTCAATATATGTTAAATATTTCGTAAAATCAAAACACCTTTTCACACCATATTTGGCAAGTGAGTTACTTAACTACAATCGTAAAGGTATTTTTCGATACCTAACGTCAAATTTGTAACTATCGCTTTGTCTCTTACATTGTGATGCATTTGAAAGAGACAGAGCAATAGTTTACGTTATGTCAGTTTTCACTGTCAACTCGTAGCGCTACGTAAACGCTACTCGCTAGCGAGTACGTTTACGTAGCTAGCGCGTAACTCGATACTACAGATTTTAGTTTCTCAAGTGACCGCTAGAGGCGCTGTACACTTTTTCATACATTTTTTTTACGCAGACGCTAGCGAGTTCTGTCACTGTAAACTCATGGTAGCGCTACAGATCCGTCCAATTATAGACCGATAGCCATAACCTCCCTTTTCTCAAAAGTTATGGAATCCATAATTAACAGCCAGCTCCTTCGGTATCTCGAGGGTCAGGAGTTGCTTTGCGACCGACAGTACGGCTTCCGCCAGGGTCGGTCAGCTGGTGATTTGCTGACTTTCCTGACTCACCGTTGGGCACAGGCGATTGAGAGTAAGGGAGAGGCATTGGCGGTTAGTCTGGACATTGCAAAGGCCATTGATCGGGTCTGGCACAAGGCGCTTCTCGCGAAGCTTCCTTCCTATGGGCTTCCCGAGAAATTATGCGAATGGGTCTCTAGCTTTTTGGAACATAGAAGCATCAAGGTCTTAGTTGACGGTGAATGCTCCGACACTATGTCCATAAATGCTGGAGTCCCGCAAGGCTGTGTGCTATCGCCCACACTGTTCCTTCTTCATATCAATGATATTTTGCATAAACGCGATATTCATTGCTATGCGGATGACAGTACGGGCGATGCGTTTTACAACGGCTGCGCTAACGTTTCTCGGGAAAACGTCATCGAGAGCCGAAACAAACTTGTGTCTGAGATGGAAGCATGTTGAACGAAATCTCAGATTGGGGTAGACTTAACTTGGTCCGATTCAACCCCAGCAAAACACAAGTTTGTGCGTTCACTGCAAAAAAGATTCCTTGGGTCGTATTTCCTAATTTTGAGAGCACCCCCTTAAATGCCTCAGCCACTATTGGTATACTTGGTATCGACATATCGAGCGAAGTCCAATTCCGGGACCATCTAGAGGGCAAGGCTAAATTAGCCTCAAAGAAGCTTGGCGTGCTAAATAGATCGAGACGGTACTTCACTCCGGCTCATCGCCTTCAGCTATATAAGGCGCAAGTCCGGCCGCATATGGAGTACTGCTCTCATCTTTGGGCAGGAGCACCTGCGTACCAGCTTCTTCCTCTAGACCGGATCCAGCGGAGAGCGTCTCGAATCGTCGATTGCCGGGATATCACTAGTCGGCTTGACCCCTTGGCGCTGCGGAGAGATGTTGCGTCTTTGTGCATTCTCTATCGCTTATACCATGGGGAGTGCTCCGAGGAATTGTTCTTTTTTTTTATATTTTTTATATTATAGGAAGGCAAACGAGCAAGCGGGTCACCTGATGGTAAGTGATCACCGCCGCCCATGGACATCAGCTACACCAGAAGGAGTGCGGATGCGTTGCCGGCCTTTTAGGAAGGTATAGGCTCGTTTCTTGAAGATTTGAATGTCGTACCGGTTCGGAAATACCGCTGCGGGAAGTTGATTCCACAATGAGGAGGTGCGTGGCAAAAAGTGTTCGGTTTGATTCCTGTCGCCTCGTTTCGACATCGTTCCACGCGGCAGCAGTTCCATCCATTTCATCTGGATGGCTGGCAGTCCACTACTGTGCGCTTTGCCAGGAACTTTCTGCCGCGTACGACAAAAATATGGAACGAACTGCCACCTGCGGTATTTCCGGACCACTACGACCTACAAACCTTCAAGAAAAGGGCATATCTCGCTCTAAAAGGCCGGCAGCGCACCTGTAAAGCCCCTGGAGTTGCAGGTGTTCATGGGCGACGGTAATCGCTTAACATCAGGTGATCTGTATGCTCGTCTGCCCCCTAACCTATAAAAAAAAATGTAAATCTAAGATGGCCGCCGGTACAAAATGGCGGATATCATATTTTTTCACAACCCCCTCAATATGGGTATCAAATGAAAGGGCTACACTAGTAGAATACTGTGATTATGACAAAATTTAAAATCCAAGATGGACGTCGTTACAAAATGGCGTATTAGGTGAGGGCATGAGTAGTCGTGTCCAGAACAGTTGTGTCAAAGATTGTATGACGTTAGGAGGACAGATAAATGAAAAAAGAAAATTAAGAGTTTAAATATTGTATAAGTATAACATCTTCTTGTCTCACACCACGTCGCAGCAGAACAGGCTCGGTTTGGCGATTTTGGATTACTATGGACATATTAGCGGCGTGCGTCATATTACAGAAATTGTTTGGCCGCAGTTCCGTCGAACCCAAATGTACGAAACAGATGTATCATCAGTTTGAATAAGAATAAGAATATATTTATTGTCTCTTTAAAACATAATTCTAAAACAGGAGAAAAGTAAAAAAATACAGGTAGTTAGATAATTATGCGAGACAAAGGGAAGGAGCTCAGCTGATGTTGCCACGAGGAAGTGATCCCGGGCAACGCTGGTTTTCAGCTACTCCCCTGCCCTCTGAGATGTTGTTTGAAGGCCTAGGTATTGCAATACTTGGCTGACAGTCTTAAAATTTATCTTACGATGGGCTTAAAAAAAAAAACAATAACAAACCAAAATTAACTAAGGTAAAACCAGGCCTGTCCCACTCCGCGTGTAGGTATTGAACTTGCAAGTACATGCGGCGTCCCTTCCGGAGGGGCAAATTAGTAGAAAATCACGAACTCACGAACGAGCGGCGACGCACGTGCGACAGTTGCTTGCGATAGAAAGAGAACGCACTTCTAGGTATGAATAATGGTAGGCATTGAACGCTGGGCGGTCGGAATTTCAACGTTATGTTATGGTAGCCTGATTCTTCATTTCCATAAACGGTTTTTAGGAGTGGGCTTTCTGTACATGTACTATTAAGTATTCTGTGGTAAAACTAGAACTAAATTGTGGGTAAATGTTTCGTTAATATTCATGTGCGAACTCTCTACATGTATTATGTATGCGAAGGTATGTGTGATGATGAGTGGATTTGTAAGAGTCTGTGCGTGTGTTTATGAGTGTGCGTGTGTGTATTTATGAGTGTGCGTGTGTGTGTGTGTTTTTTTTTTAGTTTAGAATGAAAAATGATCTAAGAGCTATATTTGCTGCATGGGGATGTTTCAAGTTTTCAGTCATATGTTGTCTTTTAAGTAAGGCAGTCTTGTATCTTGTCTTAAAGCTCAAAGCTCCAAATTGACATTGATATACATAGTGGTAGGTAGGTAGGTCATTCCATATTTTTGTTGCCATAAACCTGAAACACCCTCGGTAGGAGGTTGATCTATGAGCAGGCACCGAGAAAAGGTTCAAAGACGCCGAGCGCAAATTTGACCGACTCCGGTCCCCTCTCCAGAGCAGCTGGTCATATAAATAATCAGGGTTCCCTGTCCATATAACTTTGCTAGTTAAACAGGCATAATGTGATTCCCGCCTAGCACTCATTGTTAGGGTCCTAACTAAAGGACTATGAAATGAAAGGTGGACTGTATAAATAATAGGTGTAATCTGGTCTAAGGAGTGACGCGCCTACTGCCTAGCTCGTCGGATCGCGGAGTGTGAGGCTGTGGCCGATGCGTAGGCGCCGCGCGTCCCCGCGCGCTCCCCGCAGTCCCCGCTGCAGTCCCCGCAGCGCGTTGGTTGAGACGATGTTAGCTGAGAGTCGCAGATTCGACCGCTCGCGCGCCAACATACTCCCGGGGTTGAAGGGGAGTCTTCAATAGGTTGGAAGAGGGCAGATGCAGTTGAATGCACGGCGAATGATGCCCCTCTTCGTCTTCAGCTCAGCCACCCTTGTGATGCCGTCCACGCCAGGATAAGTCCTCATGACACGACCCATAGACAACATCAGTGGTGAGGTCTTCTCTTTGATAAGAGCCAATGTTACAGGCTTCACCTCTCCAGTAGACTTGAACCACTTCATCTTCATCTGCAGTACAGAAATATACTTATTGTGAAAGCGTTGCCAAAAATGTTGTTTTATATGTTGAATCCGACACCATCTGTCCAGATGGGAGATGTTCACGTCTGTCACCTGTGGGTGCGGTACAGTCAACAGTGGTCGTCCAATTAGAATGAAAGAGGGGGAAAGAGCAGAAAGATCATGAGGATCCGATGAAAAGGAGGTGAGAGGGCGTGAGTTTAAAACAGCCTCAATTTGAGCCAAACAGGTGGCCATTTACTCATAAGTGAGGTGAGTAAGATGCAGCAGTCTTTTAAGGTGATGCTTACAAGATTTAACTGCCGCCTCAGCTAATGAATTAAAATGTGGAGAATAGGCAGGGGTGGAAAATGAATTCGATGCCCTCATGCGCTATCTCAGATGCAACATTTGACCCACGAAGAAACCTTTGTAATTTATTTGAAGCGCCGACAAAGTTAGTGCCATTATCGCATGTGATGCTTCGAGGCTTGCCTCGACGCGCCACGAAGCGATTAAGAGCAGCCAAAAAAGCCTCTGTTGTGAGGTCCGTAAGAAGCTCCAAATGTACAGCTTTAACTGCAGAACAAACAAAAATGCACAAGTAAGATTTATTTAATTTACAACCGCGGCCTTTTCGATTAGCTATCAGTACGGGGCCGGCATAGTCGACATGACAATATAGAAAAGGGAACTCTAAATGAGTTCTATTAAGGGGAAGCTGTCCCATGATAGGTTGCACATTTTGAGCTCTGTGCCTGTAACAAATAATGCACTTGTTTACAATTAATTTTGCCATGTTTTTGCCTTTAAGAGGCCAATAAGTCTGACGAATACTGGCTAAAAGAAGTTGAGGGCCGGCATGTTATAACTTTTTATGTTGCATTTGAAATAAAAGTTTAGTGATGGGATGAGAGTAGTTAATTAGGATGGGGTGCTTTGTATTATAGTAATAGGGGGAATTATCAAGCCTCCCGCCTACGCGAGTAAGGTTTTGATCATTTAAGAATGGAGTTAACGCAATGATTTTACTTTTGTGCGGCAATGTCTTATTTGATTTTAATAATTTATATTCATCAAGGAACATTTCTTTTTGAGCATTATGTAAAATTATATTATGTGATTTATTTAATTCTTTTAAAGTGATATTGCCACACTATTTTTGATCTTTATTTTTTACTAGCTTTTGCCCGCGACTTCGTTCGCGTGGACTTCAGGTTTGTAGCCTATGTGTTATTCTGATGTATAAGCTATATTGTGGTAAAGTTTCATTCAAATCCATTCAGTAGTTTTTACGTGAAAGAGTAACAAACATCCATACAAACTTTCGCCTTTATAATAGTAGTAGGAAGTTGTTAATAAATCTGTGTAAATAAGCCACGATTCTTTGAAGTTTAGTGAAACTAGAGTACTTTTTGAATAAATCTACAATGATAGGCATGTTAATTAGAGAAGCTTTAGTGCTAATGCAACGAGCGTCATTATCACTATCACTACTGCTAATGATATGAGTCACTACTTGACTAGGTACTAACCACCTAGGCCAGCATATGCTGAGTTACTCTCCAATTGCTTGCGTACCGGGTTGTACACATGTGACATTATGTAGCTAGGTTAAGTATATATGAGAGCAATAAACGTTTTTATTATTATTATTATTATTATTACTTCCGGTAAATCTTGTCTCACGACATTCGGCATGCCGGGCCATTCATTTTCGTCCTGCAACAAAAATGAAGGTCCGAACCACCATAAATGAGAATCGCCTATAACGTCGGCGCCTAAGCCGCGCGAGACAAGATCCGCCGGGTTTGCTTTCGACGGTACGTAGCTCCAGGTATGACCATAAGTACTCTCTTGGATTTCATTGACTCTGTTTCGCACAAAGGGTTTCAACTGGGTAGATGGAGTGGACAACCAACCTAAAACAATAGTCGAGTCACACCAAAATCTACACCTATCCACGTGCAAAGAAAGCGAGTCTAAACCTTGGTACACAGTCTTGCCCCTAGCAAAGCGCCACAAAGCTCAAGTCTGGGCAAGGTAGTGGGCTTTATTGGTGCAATACGATTCTTAGACGTTAACAACTGAACATGATATTCGTCTGTAGTTGAGTTGTAAGAGCGAATATATAAGCATGCCCCGTATGCCTTTTCAGACGCATCGGTAAAGACGTGAACTTCATGCACAATAGAGTCTTTACACAAAACCCATCGAGGAATTGTTAATTTATTAAGATGTGGAAGCGTGTCCTCGAATGTAGACCACTTTTTTTGAATTTCAATGGAAACTGTGTCATCCCAGTCATACTTATTAGAGTCCAGCCATATTAGCTGCAATATGATTTTTGCTACAACAATGCAAGGACCTACGAGGCCTAGGGGGTCAAAAATTTGGCTAATGACGGATAAGACGTGACGTTTGGTTACCTTTTTAGAAGGTTCAATATTGATAGAAAAAGAGAGACTATCAGAGTCATATAACCAATGTAGACCTAAAGTTTTGGACTGAGAGTTAGACTGACCGTGCTCTGAGAAGTCTATCGAATTATTAGGGTTGTCACTGGTATGATTTTCAATTTGGGACAATATTTCAGGAGAGTTAGATTTCAATTTACGCAAATTAAAATGGGCAGAAGAGAGGACTGATGCTACTTTATTAGCTGTTTCGACAACATCTGAAATGTTGTTTGCATTATGTAAAAAGTCGTCGACATAGAAGTCTCGTTTAATAGCTGATTTTTTTTTTTTTTTTTTTTTATGTGATAGGTAGCAGACGAGCAGGCGGATCACCTCATAGTAAGCAATTGCCGCCGCCCATGGACACTTGCAACACCAGTGGAGTTACAAGTGCGCTGCCAACCTTTTATCCCCTTCCCCCCCGAGTGGGCCTCCGGTACCCTCACTCACTCGGCGAAACACAGCACAGGGGCTGCTTCACGCCGGTTTTCTGTGAGATTTGACACGACTGTCATCTACGTTGTCAGCTAAACTGACTAGACACTTAGTAGCCAAACAAGGGGCGGACGCTCTGCCGTATGTCACAGTATTAAGACTGTAAACTTTAAGAGGTTCATTAGGACTGAACCTGAAAATAATTTTTGCAGGGGTCGTTGGACGGGATTTATCTCCATGGCTCTATACATTTTTTCGATGTCAGCCGAAATGACGAATTGGAATTGTCTGAACCTAAGCAAGATAGAGAGTAAATCTTCTTGGACAACAGGCCCTACCATTTGGAGGTCGTTTAAAGAGACTCCTGAAGAGCTAGGACTTGTAACATCGAAGACAACCCTAAGAGAGCTAGTAGAGCTAGACTCTTTAATGACACCATGGTGAGGAATAAAGTATTCATGCTCACATTCATTTTTGGAAGAAGTGTCTAGGGTCATATGACCTAAAGACTCATATTCATGCATGAATTCCAAATACCTATTTTTAAAGACGGGATCACGAGAGAAACGTCGTTCTAAAGATAAGAAGCGAGTCTTAGCATTATTGAAAGAGTGTCCCAATAGGCTTGGATCTTTTTTCAAGGGAATAGAGACGACAAAACGACCGTCGTCTTTCCGAAAAAATGTATTGGTAAAGATCTGCTCGCATGATCTCTCTTCTAGAGATTGAGAATGTTTGGATGAAACTTGATCAAGTTCCCAAAATCGAGAAAGGTCTGGACATGAAGACAAAGTTGTGATGTGGCAAGATTGAGAGGTAGGCCGAATACATTGGGGTGTAATGCTACCAGAAACTAACCAGCCAAATTTGGTTTCACATAGCTTTGGGAGATTTTTACCTAAGTCTATGGAATTAGGGCTTAAGACATTCCAAAAGACTTCAGCTTCTACTAGGATGTCTATGACCGACGGAATATTAAAATTCGGGTCAGCTAACTGAAGACCTGTAGGTATCGCTCATGTTCCATGAGCGATATCTACAAACGAGCATGGTATGACCTTAGTGATCTCAGGCAAAATATGACATACTATATCGATTTTGTACGAACAGCATAAAGACTCTATTGTGAGATTGCAAGACTGTGTACTAGAAGAGATATTGTTGTTGATACCTGTAACCTTGGTGCTCGTATCGCGTCGTGACAAGCCTAGCTTGTCGCATAGGCTTTGTCTGATGAAGTTGGCTGTGCTGCCGTTGTCGAGCAGTAGCCTCGCAGTGTACTTCTCGCCTGTGGTGCTAAGCACCTTCACCAACGCTGTGGACAGTAAGACATGGGACGAAGTAGCAAGCTGCATAAGTAGCTGATTAAGAAATGCCATCAGATGTGGAAGGCAAAGGATTGATAGGCAGATGTGAATTGGGTGATTCTAAATGTAAATGCGTATTATGTTTAATTTTACAATATTTGCAATGAGTAAGATTGCATCGCTGGGCTGTATGACCTGGCCGCAAGCAATTCTGGCAAACATTAAAATCCTTTGCTTTTGTATACAATTCTCAATAGATAAGGCCCTGAAAGATTCACAAGAAAATAATGTATGACGCTGAGAGCAAAGCGGACAATTTGGATAATTACTTTCATTGTGATTTTTTTTATTGTAAATATTAGTTGATTGATTTTTATTTTTTGTATTATAGGTCTGATTCTTTTTTGTATTATATTGATTTTGAATATTTTTTGTATCTAAGTTTGATTGATGACTATTGTTTAAAGCAACTAATATATTGTCATTAGAGAAATTGTGGTTTGTTTCAATAGACTCCAATAAGTCCGCTTTCCTGCTAATAAAATTACAAAACTGCGATAAAGTGGGATCGATCCTCTGTCAAGTTATTACGATGTTCTTCCCAATTACGGCTGGTTGTGATGTCCAACTTCTTCGCCAATATGTAAATAAGCATGGTATGCCAATAATCAGTAGGTTGATTTAATGTTGTAAGTGCCCTAATGTTTTTATTTGTAACATCAACAAGACTACGAATAGAAATACTGGATTCTTTCAACACAGGCTCAACATTAAATATTGCTTGTAAATGATTATCTATTAAAAGACGATTGTTATTAAAACGCTCGCATAATAAATCCCAGGCAGTTATGTAGTTATCCCCAATAAAATCGATATTTTTAATAATTAATGCTGCACTTCCCCCTAAAGATGCTCTTAAATAGTGAAATTTATTTATGTTATCAATGGAACAATTATTATGAATTAACGAAATAAAAGTGTTTCTAAACTCGAGCCAATACTAATAGTTTCCATCGAAAGAAGGTAAATTGATTTTAGGTAATCGAACAAAATTTTGACTGTGATTGGTGTGCACTAATGTTAATGTTATGATTAGAGCCTGATACGGAACCTTTAGAAGTAACTCCTAGAAGACTGCGCGCGAGAGCCGAAAGACTGAAGTACTGGCGCTCGAAGTCCTCGCGGTCTACCAAGGAGACCTCGGGGTTCTCCAGCTGGTCGATGTTGCTCTGTAACGCATCAAATTCGGGGTATACAGCTTCGAATTTTTCAAGGCGTTCCTCAAGGTCCAAACGTTGCAATTGAGACATTTGGCCACTTTTAACTATGTTTAAATAATCCTACTACTATTATAAAGGCGAAAGTTTGTAAGGATGTATGGATGTATGGATGTTTGTTACTCTTTCACGTAAAAACTACTGAATGGATTTGGATGAAACTTTACCACAATATAGCTTATATATACATCACAATAACACATAGGCTACAATTTATAAAAATATATTGTGTGGATTGTCCAAAATATGACGGTAAGTGTCAATAATTAACTCCACGCGTACGAAGTCGCGGGCGGCCGCTAGTTACTAAATATTGTAAGCTTCCCTTTCAAAGTACTACGCTTCTTAGTTAGGGTTTTAAGATCATCCATTTTAATAAAGAGATGAAGAAGAAAGAATAAGAAAGATGGATGTAAGCTAAAGCAAGTGCGAATTGAAAAGGAAGGGAATTTGTAAAGAAAAAATTAAATGCGCAAGGAAACAGCTGATTGCGATTAGTGTTGCGGCCGGGAAACATTCCGAATCATTCGCATGGAAAACTTCGGAATAAATCTGAATTATTCCGAATTATTCGGAATAATTCGATTCAGGAAAAAATCGGGATTATCATAACAAAAGCGCGTGTCTGCTACTCTCGCGAGCCTTCATGAACGATGAATCATCAATCAATTCATAAATGCCATACCCCCATCCCAGCCATACTTTCCTTGCGGCTTGGCTGAGAGAGAAAAAAAATACTCTAAGACACATAAGGTCCAATTTATTGGTGACGATTATTCTGCAAGCGAGTATCAACTATGGATGGATGGATTTGTATGGATTTTACAGAAAAACATGCCAAAGACAGAGAAAAGATAGATAAAAGAAAATGCTATAATAATAATGCATTTTTCAATTACAGTCTAGTTTTCTAGATACATTAACTGCATAAGTAACTTTGTAAACCCATACATATACCCGCAGATACATAGTTACATTTGCAGTTAAGGTACCGAAAAGAAAAAAAAATAAGAATATCAACAAAAAGAAATGGGATCCTTCTCTCTCTCTCTCTCTCTCGCTCTCTTTTATTTCTATTTTCAGGGTCTTTAATGCGTTACAATATGATTGTATTATCTACTTTTAAAATTACAGATTAACATTTTTAAAACTCCTCCGCGATCGATAATTTCACTAACAAATTATGAAAACTTGACTGTCTAACCAGTAGCCCGAACACAGGAGAAATCTTCATAAAATATTAGTAATGATCAGTTCACTTCGATACCTTCATCAAAAATCCACAGAACTATTCAGCTCTTAGTTACTGCGAATTGTTCGATCGAATTATTATCGAAACATTCCCTGCGGGGGATGAGAGGGGTAATCTTTGCGGGTGAAAACTTCTCCAGGGAGGGCCACCCGCCCCGCACCTTACGCAGCTCGCACGAACATCAGCACAGCGCGCGGCGCACGCACGAAACACCAATAGATGGCGCTAGGAATAAGCAATCATGAATGACTTGCCCTCAGACCGTCGCGTACCCCGTCCGCGTGTTGAGTTCACCTCTTTCCCGCAATAGGGTAGTTGACTAATATCGATGTAGTAAAAAATATTGATACTTTACCAAAATATTGGTAAATAAGAACCAATAGCCTAAATTTTCAGTTAAAAATATAACGTCTAGCTGGTTTTGTGAGCAATCAAAGTTTCATGGGCAAGACCATTTTTAAAGTTTATAATATTATAAAAATAATTATATCATTGAACTACCCACACATTAAACACAAACTTTTATTATAAAACTATGTACACACGGCAGCACATCAGGTTACCCATTATACATAACTATAACTACGACGCATCAGTTGTGTTAGAAAGAAAGTCGCTTTGATATTATTGGTGGATTTTCTACAGTATGCCTAAATTAGCCAATGGTTGATCTGACATAAGCTGAGCGCCAATAGAATGGTTTCATCGATGGTAAGCCACACCGCCTGCGCGTACGTTAGAGATGGGACTCAAATCGATAGCTAAAACTAGAATCGAGTTGACGCGTAATTCGAATCATCGCATCGATTTGAATATTACTAATTGACTTTTTCCAAAAAGTCTTGACTTTCAAATAATCCCCAAAAATTATACAACGACTACCTTCACCAGAATGAGTGTATAAACTTTTGACTATACCTCATTCTTCACAAAAAAAATGCACAACATACCTACCCTATAATGCCGACTCGCGGCGCGAGTAGGGATGCAACATCGTTCATGAAAAACATCGATGTCGAAACATCGATGTTTTTAAAAGTCAAACATCGATGTCGAAAACATCGATGTTTATGAACGATATATCGATGTTTATGAACGATGTATCGGTGTTTTTTTAAAATACAGGTTTGACAAAATGGCCTTGAAATACAGAGAAAAAACTTCGTAAATAAGTGTCAACAGTATAAAAAACTAAATCAAGTGTGTATAAATAACATCATTTCACAACAATCTAGCTTAAAACGCGAAAACTTGTCCAAACAACAAATATTCAAACAACTTAACCGACAAATTTTGAAGTAAAGTTTTTCATGTCATTTGAACAATAATACTTACAGTACGCTGCTAACAAAATCACGAGGTTTTAAATTCACTTTATAGTTTTATTGCAGTTTTTGGTGACAACAGAAAATGCACACTTAACTTCACTCTCCGATACACACAAACAAACGAAGTGACACTGACATTGACATGACACACCACATCACACAGCACATTTCCGGAAAGGACTCGCGCGTATACTGCCTATACCGGTTTTAATTACGTACGCAAATTAAAAAAAAAATATTTAAAAAGTATTGTTTTTGTATGGCAAGGTTTTGAGCAAGCAAGGTTGCACGAGTTCTTGGCAGTATACGCACGAATCAATAGATGGCGCTAGTAAACATCGTTCATAAGAACATCGTTCATATAGAACGATATATCGCCGATGTTTTGAGTTTCAACATCGATGTTAAAACATCGATGTTTATGAACGATATATCGATGTTTTTAAACATCGATGTATCGTTTGCATCCCTAGGCGCGAGCGGTCATCGAGTCGAGTTTTCACCGTCACGATTCAAATCGAATGTGGTTCGAGTCCTATCACTAGGCTAAGATTGTCACTTCAAATAGAGCAGTTATCAAAATTTAAAATTTTATCTATCTTAAATTGAATAAATCTGTTTCATTGAAAATGGCGCCTCAACTCTCAAGAGTTGAAAGGGAGCGAATAATTGCGCTTAGAAGAAGTGGTTACAGAGTAAAGGATATTTGTGACCAAACTGGCGTAACGGTGAGTTATTTTATTTTGTTCTATTTACTAAAAAATATAGCTTTAGAATCATCATCATCATCAGCTTGTCTCAGTCCACTGCTGGACATAGGCCTCCCCCAATGTTCGCCATTTCACCCTGTTTGGCGGTGTGAAGATTGTGTTTACGAGAGTGAAAGATGCGGATTTTATGACGATGAAAGTGAATACACAGAAGATGATGTGAGTGAATGTTGTAAGAGCGGCGAGGATGTAGATGTTGATGGATGTTTGCACGAGGAGCCAGAAGTGAGCACGACTGAACAGCTATCTGAGTCGGAAAGTGAGTTAGGCGAAAAATCCAAAGAGAGCATGAGCGTGGAACTTGAACAGCAGCTGGAAGATAAAAACATTCAGCGAACAAAGATTTAAATCATAGATATGCCTTCGCCATACTTGGACCGCGCCGATTTGAGTCGAAGCTCAAATAACCTAGTGTAACTCAACTGGGATTAGCGCGTTATAGTTGCCGTTTGCACACGGTGACAGTTGGACGATACAGCTGCCTGGATTTTTGACAGGAAAAAGCACTCAAAATGCCTTCATGTGCCTTTTATTGTGCAAGAAAAATACTACAAATTCAAATAAAGCGAATGGTGTAACATTTGACTCGTAAGTATTTATATTTTATCAATTATTTAATTTCTTTTATTTTGTTGACAAAACATCAAAGTCTGATCGGCCAACGCGTGACAGAGAGAGAGATTGGCAATTAATGTGAGACAAAAAGAGACAACATCATTATCTCGGTGACCAATATACTTTGACCCGCTGTAGTACTCAGAACTCAGTTGATAACAGCTCATTTGTTAATGGTTTACAATAACCGAGAAAAGTACGGTAGCGACAGCGGTTTCGATAGGCATTGTTTTAATAGCGGTCAGATATAAAATAGCAATTTTATTTCGACTAGAAATCAATAAACATGCGAATAATTATTACGTATTATTTTTAAGTGAACGTTTATTGTTTTAGATTTCCGCGTTTAAAAGAAAAATGTATCAAAGTTATCCAACGGGATCGAAGGGATGAATACTGGTTAACTGGACAATTTAGTCGTTCACAAAAGTTATGTTGATAAAATGTAAGTCCGTTATTGGCTGTAAGAAAAATATGTTTACTGTAATTATTATATTTAAGAGCTGTGGATTTTGTAAGAATAAATAAATAAATAAATGAATTTGCTCTTCTCGTTTCAAAGAAAATGATTTATGTTTGATTTTCCTAGGTCTTCTAGGTCGTAAAGTTACAAGTATTATATTTGTGTTTCTTCTGTTGTCATATTACTCATAATTTTTCTTAAGGAATAGTAGGGCAAAGGCCTTTATCATAGAAGTCAAGTCATAGCTACTATGATGGGATTAGGCATAGTCACCACCCTTTATTCGGTTTGGTGATCAAACCCGATCAAATAGATAAATGTAGTGTAACATCCATACTAATATTATAAATGCGAAAGTAACTCTGTCTGTCTGTCTGTCTGTCTGCTACGCTTTCACGCCAAAACTACTCAACGGATTTTATTGAAATTTGGTATACAGATAATCTAGACCCTGAGAAAGGACATAGGCTACTTTTTATTGCGAAAAGGGGGTTGTAAGGGGTTGAAAGGGGGGTAAAAAGTTACTTTTCCACGCGGACGGAGTCGCGGGCGGCCGCTAGTTTAGAAATAAAATATCCTATAAGTAAAATTGCTTTTAAATTTAGGAATTGTTTTATTTTTAGTTCCCAGTATGAAAATTTTGCTGACCGTAATTTATCCTCATAGGCAGTGACTTTCGATGACACGCACACGTCATGTCATCAAAATATTGCCTCGTTTTTAGGTGTCAGGGCATATCTATGATTTAAATATTTGTCAGCGAAGTTATAATCATTCAGACGTTGTGATGATCGATGACATTAGTGTCAAGCCTTTGCAAACAAAAATGCCAACGAACGGTGATGACAGAAATGACAGCAAAATAAAGAAAAATAACGACGAAGAAGTTTTGATCGAAAAAGCCGAAAGAAGTTTGCAGTCTACGACGGATAACAAGAGGACGTTCCGCAGGACAAGGAGGAGGGGTAGGCAGAAGCGAAAGAGGACACCAGCCGATAGTAGGTGGCGTGGAGCTAAATTTAAAGAGTTAGCGGTAAAAGATTATAAGAAGAGGAAGAAATTTTTTGATGCGTATGTTTTTATTAAGATGTGTTTTATGTTATGTTGATTTTTATAAAGTTGTAAACAGTTTTTAAGGTGTATGGAAGAGCAGTATGAGAGCAGTATGAGGGCATACTGAATGCAGAATGGCCGAGTGTGGTATAGGCGATCGGTAGATGTATGATATGGAACGTGTAAAGAACGATGTTTGAATTAGGATGACGTGTGAGAGTGAGGGAGAAGACGAATGGCCGCGGACGACGGAAGATGTAAAGATGGGAAGAATATTATTGTTAAATACAAGAAGATATACTAAAACGGTTTCCTTGCCCCACCATCCTACATTAATTTATTTATTTATTACTCATTTTTGTTTATTATATATAGGTACTGCATAGTTTTAACTGCTTTATTCAACGTGACATATATATAGTATGATCAAAGTTGGAGACGAACAATTGCTTTAAAAACTTTGCTGCTACCTTCTTTGCACACCTGCATATATAATAATACCTAAGTATTGTAAACATTTATTTAAAGTGATGCAACCGAACAATTACCTTCACAATAGATAATTTTTATCAGAGAGATTAAAAACTTAAACGACATTGTCCGTAAAAAAGTGTTTTAAATTAGTTTTAAAGTTACATATTTAGACAATTTCCTTTGTTGTAGATTTCAATGGACACCGTGCCGCGGAGATTAAAAGAAGCCGGAAAAAAAATGTCGCCGCTCGCAAATTTTTTAACAAATTACCACAAACCCTTGTTGATTTACCCATACATAAATTTAAATCTCAAGTTAAATCTTATTTGATGGCAAATGCCTATTACACAGTTGAAGAATACCTAAATGACAAGAATTTGTGGAAATGATAAACTGTTCACCTACACTGTGTTATAAAATGTTAATTTTATTAAATTCTTCAAAAATTTTATGATTAAAATCTGAAAAGATTTAAGTTCTACTGAGTTTCTTCTGATTCTTCTCGGTGGAATAATAACCTTCCGAATAAGCGGTAGGTAGATTATAAAATTTGACATTCATAAATGGACGCAAATAAGCAATAGTGTGTTAACCCACATGACTGTCATTCCGAGAAAATGGCGTTTGAAAATTCAGAATAAGTTTTAAATACTTTGTATGGAGATTTTTGAAAAGTTGGACATGTTTGATGATAAATTAAAGTTAATTACTTTATTTAACTCATTTTATAAATATAGTCGTTATTGCGAGAAAAGACAGATTTTTTTATAGCAAAACTTTCTATTGCTTATTTACACCTTGTACGGGTTAGTGACCGCACAATAGGTATAATGTCGATGACTCAGAATTTAGGTCAATAACGCGGTTATAATTATTGTTTACCTACGTCTGGTTAGTTAGCTTTTAATATCTACTTATGAATAAAATCAGTGTTTGATCGACTATCATTGGGTTTGTTTCGCACATTAACTTTCCCTCATCTCTCACTCATCTTCTAACTGTAGGTAAACACACTACACACCTAATAAAACATTTTAAGAGACATAGAATGTTTTTGCTAAATAACCAATTGAACTTGGTAGATTTTTTTAAATGCGTTAAGTGCTTTGAAACACTTTTGTAAAATTAAAAAACCGTTGCAGTTGTTGAGTAGGTTTAAGAAACAAATCATGTCTCTTGAGTTGTTTTTGAATATTGTAAAAAGTATTTGAGCGGATAGTTTAACACTTAACTTATCCGCTACCTAAAAGATCATTCGCTACTCCATGACCGACAATATGGTTTTAGACCGAAACGCTCCACAGGTGATCTTCTAGCGTTCGTATCACACTTCTGGGAAGATGCTATAGCGAAGTATGGTGATTGTTGGAGAGCCACGCTTCGGCATGAATGGGCCGTCTCGACCGGAGTGATACCACTGCCTCACAGAAAACTGGCGTGAAGCCGCACCTGTGCACGCCGAGTGAGTGAGGGTACCGGAGGCCCACCCGGAGGGGGGAGGGGGAAGGAGATAAAAGGTTGGCAGCGCACTTGCGACTCCACTAGTGTTGCAGGTGTCTATGATCCGCCTGCTCGTCTGCTACCTTTGTCCCACTGCTGGGCAAAGGCCTCCCCTAAAAGTCTCCATTGGACTCTATTTGAAGCAATGGTTCGCCAATGGTCGGAGAAGTGTTCTAAGTCATCACTTGTCTACTACATTGTTCGCTTCTCTCCAAACTTCCGGGTTACGGCCCTGAAACCTCGCTTATATGCGATTGGGTTGCGGGATTTTTGGTGGGTTACAGGATTCGTGTCCTTCGGAAAACATCGTGAAGAAACCTGCACGTCTCTGAAACGTGTAACCGTGAATCATTGTCAAAGCGTGCCCCGGACTCCGAAGCGACCGCTTTGGACGCAACCGGGAATAACACGCTGAGATGTGGTGACTCTAGTCTCAATCGTAAAACGTGCAAAAGATACTTTTACGAACGTTTACAAATCATCTGTCGTAGGTATTCCTAAAAAAAATCTTTAGGATAATAGTTGTTTGGTCGAATGTTTTAGGCCGTATTTTTAATCGCACACTTGAAGGTAGAATTTTATTTAGCATAATTTTCTTATCCAAATTTTAATTTTGCATATTTTCGTTTAGCATATCGTTTATTTAGTCGAAATGTTATTGAGTAGAATTTCACTTGGCATACTATGAAGAAGGCAGAATTTCATTTAGGATAATTTTATTAAGTCGAACTATTATTTGGTAGAATTTCACTTGGCATAATTTGAATGACAAAATTTCATATAGGATATTTTTAATAGCTTATCGCTCTTTACAATAGTATACCTACTTATAATCCTACTATACTATTATAAAGGCAAAAGTTTGTAAGTATGGATGTATGGATGTTTGTTACTCTTTCACGTAAAAACTACTGAATGGATTTGAATGAAACTTTACCACAATATAGCTTATACATCAGAATAACACATAGGCTACAATTTTTGAGGTTTCTACGAACCTGAAGTCCACGCGAACGAAGTCGCGGGCAAAAGCTAGTTTAATATTATATTACTGTAATATATCCTACTACTATTATAAAGGCGAAAGTTTGTAAGGATGTATGGATGTTTGTTACTCTTTCACGTAAAAACTACTGAATGGATTTGAATGAAACTTTACCACAATATAGCTTATACATCAGAATAACACATAGGCTACAATTTATAAAAATACATTGTGTGGATTGTCCAAAATATGACGGTAAGTGTCAATAATTAACCCCACGCGTACGAAGTCGCGGGCGGCCGCTAGTATTAAATAAAATTGTAATATTTATTATAATAAAATTTAATATTACTGTTTTGTCAAAAACGAATCGCTGCATAACCGACTCCACGTAGTCTTGTCTGCCCTACCCCTAGATGTAATACAACCCCGCGTAAGCGCGGAGGGGTGAGGCGGCCCGCGTACTGAGGAGCAGATGGTTTGTTAGTCTAAACTGCGGTGATGAGCGAAAACCCTCTGCGACGATGAGCTGTGAGTGGGATCACCGGAGCCTCGCAGCGCCGGCGCTGAGACAGAAATCATGCTTGCATTCCCGAGAACGACACGAGTCTTTGTGAGAAAGTTGCAGCAGCAATAAGCATTATTTTCGAATTTGTAATCAATAAAATTTTCTGTTCTACGATTTTTGTAAGAAATACGAAATTATTCTATGAATATAATAAATGTTAATTTAATGAATTTTAACTTATTATCATCACAATGTGATCATATTTATAATTGGCGATTCATATGTCATATATATGTCACGAGCAAGAATCATCTGCGACGATAAGCTCGCGTGGGACCGCCGAAGCCTTGCAGCACCGGAGCCGTGACAGAATCAATGCATGCTGCATACTTGAATGCCTGCATGCATGCCCGGTTGCATGCATGCTTCACCTGAGCCACATTACTTGTCAAATTAATGATTGAAAATCATATTAGAAATACATTTTTAAGTAATTGTTGTATAAACTTATTTGTTTTAATAACATAGAAAATGAAATTCGTACTAAAAAAATTCGAATTTTAAGATAGGTAACCATAAGAAAAGTATGCCTAAGGATGATTCTAAATGTAAACATTCTGCGTATAAAAGTTCAGTCGTTTCATAATTATGGATATTGAACTTACCTTAGGCATACCTAAAGATGATTCAACCTTACAAAATTATGCGTTTTGAGTTATGCTTAATGATACGAGCCAAAATATTTTCGGCGAAATGAAGTTTCTGCCATTCGATGTTATGCAATTCAATATTATGATATAAAAAAATCCGAAATAAAAGTAGACCCTTCTTATATCCAATTAATACACTATAGTTTTCCTGAATAAGCAAATTTACAGTCATAGCTGAAGGTTAATGAAACAATATAGGTATTCAACATCATTTACAGATTTCACAGCTAATTCTTACAATGTTGTAAATAAAAATCGAATCGTTATCTCTAAAGTAGATTAGACAAGTATTTCAAAGTGCCAAATGTCAAATTTTGAATTCCCCGCTTTAAGTAGCCCGTTTGCTTGTTAAGTTTTTCAAACATTGTCTATCTAATAATAAGTTTGGTCTTTTGTGCTGGCCACTGTACTTAGTACTAGTAACTTGATGTGCTGGCCACTGTACATAAACGAAACATTTGATATAGCTACCAAACAAAATTTGCTAGACGCGCATACAAGATACCAGCGTGTGACGTCACATGTTGGTAGCCATTTGTATAGAGCGTTTTTGGGCCCGCGTAAAATATGTGCTCTTAAAGTTGTGATATCTCAGGTAATTCAAATCAGAATCAAATAATTCTTTCAACAATGTTTCTTTAATAGAGGGGTCTTTTGATTAAACACATAAAAAAAAATAGTCAAGTACCCTATTGCGTCGAGACTCCACGCACCCCGACCAGGAACGCGAACCGACATGTGCATCGTGCACTAAATGCGCGAGTGCATTTTAGTGAGTGTTACCGAATTGTGCCACACAAGTTTTTCCGCGATATTGACGCTTAGTGGGTGTGTACCGCCGTGTACCGCACGATTCTTCGGTTTACCCTCACCTATTATGACAAATAGGCTGAGGGTGACCACCCGAGTGAGGGAGACAACCAACCGTATTGCTGCCTACCCGCAACCCGAACTAACATTTCGACATTTCTTTTAGGTTGGTACACCTGGTGGCAAACCAGGATACCGACCTAAATATGGAGCACCACACCCACTACACCCTGGACCCGGAGGGACAGGAGAAGCAGCCCGAGCAAAGAGCTTCGGCTCGAGGCCCGCACTCTCTTCCCGGCGAGAATGACCACGACAATTATTCTGCAAGCAAGTAACAACAACTATGGATGGATGGATTTGTATGGATTTACAGAAAAACATATGCCAAGGACAGAGAAAAATGTTATAAATAAAAGAAAGTGCTATAAATAAAACGATCATGTTTAATATCTTATTTTAATACAGGTTTTAAAAATTAAAAAAAAATCGAAAAAAGTTTGAAATTTTTTATAGAGTATCTTCCAATATTCAATGTCATTTTCTAAAGGATCGAGTTGTTGATTGACATCTTCGGGTATGGATATTAAATCATCGTCACTATATACTTCTTCATCACTTGCTGTCTCATTATTGAAAACTGTATCCATGTACTGCAAATTGGCACTAATAGTAACCAGTTTGTTGACGCGATCGTCAGTTAAACGATTTCGAGATTTTGTGTGAGTACGTGCAAAAAGTGACCAGTTGCGCTCTGCCGATGCTGATGAAGGTGGCATGCTTAAAATCTTTATAGCAAGAGCTGCAATTGGCTGGCTGTCACACAAACCTTGCCACCACAACCTGGGTGCTAAATTTCTCACCGGTAACCAAATCTGTGGTTTATCCCAAAACCCAGATTTGGTTCGAAATTCTGCAAGATTGGTCATAATTTGTAGCAAATCTTGATTGTAGAATGAGCCCAGCTTTGACAAACAATCAGTTGCAGGCCCAAATTTATTGCTCTTAAGATTTTTGCCAATATATCGGGGGTCGACTAAATTCGCCGCTAAATGAATAGGAATAGAAATAGAAATAGAAATGGAAATGGAAATGGAAATGGAAATGGAAATGGAAATGGAAATTGAAATGGAAATGGAAATGGAAATGGAAATGGAAATGGAAATGGACATGGAAATTGAAATGGAAATGGAAATGGAAATGGAAATGGAAATGGAAATGGAAATGGAAATATTCTTTATTCAATTTAAGTCCTTATAGAACATTTATGAATGTCAAATATTATGTAAGCTACCGCTGATTCGGAAAGTCGATTTCTACCGCAATACCGAATGGGACGCAGAACAAATTCTCGTCTTCTATTTATACTATTGACAATATCTATTTCTTCCTCAAATGTTATTAGGCCTCTAGTTGTTTCAGACCGAAGTTGAGTTTCGATTGCTTGTTTAATATCGTCAAAAAGATGTGGTATGTCTGACAATACAGCGTGATTTGATTCAGATTTTGTGATTGCATTGCCAATCGGTGTTAAGAGCTCCAGACAAATATTAATATTTGTCCATGTACTAGGCGAAACAATTATTTCTCTTAAGTTTACCTCAATATCCACATCTTGAGATAAAACTAAAAGTTCTAGGGCCTGTCGGTTTTCTTTAAAGCTTTTGAGGCTAGCGATAGCACCTCCCCTTGTCCTACAATAAAGTTTTAAGGATTGTGAATTGCTGCCGTATAAAATGTTTTGTTTTTCTCTGAAACAAGCCAAAATCTGTCTTTTTTTCTTTATATATTTGATCACATTTTTACAGTCTCGTATTATTTTTAAACATGAATTTGTTTTGGCGATGTCTGTGAAAAGGAGGTTAAAAGTGTGAGCAGCGCAACCGACGCAAGATATATTATCATATGTTATTTCTATTATTCGCCAGGCAGCTCGCACGTTGGAGGCATTATCGGTAATAACACACACGAAACGCCTACTCCCAACTTCCTCAATCACCGATTTCATTTGTTCAGCTAAAAATTGTGCTGTCTCAATTTGCGTTCCAGGAGTAACACTTTTAATAAAGACACGATCGGGTGTGGTCAGCAAAAAGTTTAAAACTGACTTTCCTTGAATATTTGTCCACCCATCAATTATTAAGCCCAAGGCATTGGCACCAGCAATTTTTACATTCATCGTTTCTTTAACTCGGACATATTCAGCTTCAAGTAAACTTTCGGATATGGAAGTTCGGGAAGGCAGTTGATAATCCGGGCAAGCAATCCTAAAAGCTTCTTGCCAATATTTTGATTGGAACATAGACAAAGGCATTCCAGATGCATAAATTGCACGTGCAAAAGCAGCATCTAAAGTTGCAGCATCATCGCGAGTCTGGAAGGTATTATTAACTGCGGTTATTGCTGTATATGTATTAGAAGGATGAGTAAAAGATGGAGAAATATCACTAGAGGATGTTGATGCGCCTAAATTTATCGTTTGTACTTCCAGCGGAGTAGTACTCCGCTGGAAGTACAAACGACGAAGTAGATATCTGCATTGAAGGAGTTGCAGCTGATTGCGAATTCAATGGAGAATGTGTACTGGCAAAAAATAAATTTCTAATGTCCGATGGTACTCTACGGCATCTTGTCATATGCTCCCTCATTTTGGTAGCATTTGGGCTTTTAAATTTACTATGACAGTAGTTACACAAGACAACTTGTCTTCCTTCGACTTCGTCATCTCTATTGAAATATTCCCACACATTCGATTTTTGTCGAGGCATTTTATTTTTTTTTATAACATAATCTGCAACAAAATTGCAGTTCACTCACTTTTTATTGTTAATTTATCATAATTTTGGTGTCATTCGTAATAAACTTATTGACATTTATTTATATTTATTCGTTTTGGATAAAACCAGAAGCTTGAGTTTTCAGTACCTAACTAAGTAGGCAATCTACAAACACAGCATTTTAAGATTTCATTCTCTTTGAACCAGTAGTTAAAGAATTATAACGAGTCAATGTTTCTTAATTTTGTCACTCACTGAAGGCATTTATAATAGTCATAGATCCTTCAAATTTAGAATATAAATGTTTAGTGTATGAATCAAGGAAACACTAATCCCATCAAAAACAATACTTGTCAAAAAAACCAAGTCTCGCAACTACCGTAAAAAGTAGTGAGATCCATGTTTTGCCAAGTCGGTTATTCATTTATTGACTTGGCAATCACACAGTATATATTACAAGTAATGCATTAAATTGATTCGGATGTGATTGCCAAGTCAATAAATTAATGAATAACTGACTTGGTAAAAACATTGATCTCACCACTTTTTACGGTAGTTGCGAGACTTGATTTTTTGACAAGTATTGTTTTCCGATGGGATCTCATTCCTTTTATAGAAAATTCTAAAAATCTATTGAACTGCAAATATAACGTGGTAATCCTATATATCGGTATGATATTTATATAGGATTACAAAGTTATTTTGAAGTTCATATATCTGGCGAACTGGTCCAAAACTTAAAAATATTTTAGTTTTTCCTTGATTCATACACCAAACACTACTTATATTCCAAATTTGAAGGTTTTAGGTCTGCTAGAAGTGCCTTAGAATTTTGATGATCGGTGAGTCAGTGAGTCAGTCAGTGAGTGACAAAATTAAGAAACTTTAGCCCGTTATAATTCTAAAACTGCTGGTTCAAATTGATTGAAATTTGAAATATACAGTGTCTTTACAATGCCTGCATGGTTACTGAAAATTCAGTCTTCTAGTTTTATCCACAACGAAGTTACAGGGGGTCGAAAATGGCCTGAATTGCTTCGAGAAAAGGATGGTACGGCCGTGCCGCTTTTTTGCTCGACTTGGTGGGGGCACTACCGTGCCCCCAGAAATATTTTTAATTTCAGTCTAGTTTTCTAGATACGTTAACTGCATAAGTAACTTTGTAAACCCATACAAATACCCCCAGATACAAAGTTACATTTGCAGTTAAGGTACCGAAAAGAAAAAAATATATATCTATAAAAAGAAATGGGATCCTATGTCCTAAGTCCGGTACCCTTACTCACTCAAAACACAGCACAGGTGCTGCTTCACGCCGGTTTTCTGTGATACCAAGTCGGTTAGTTAATAAATAGGTATATTTTATGGGATTTTTGGTTTGACTGTACTTCATACAGACGCGCGAGTTTACGACAAAAAATGTAGGTACTACCCATGCGGATAAACGCTGGGATTAGAAATGGCGGCGCAACTATTCACCTCTCGCTTGCACACTATTTGCGTCTATACTCGCACACGTGGGTACAGACTGACAAAAAAAAAGCTGCGTTTTAATAAAAAAATGTGAGCTAGTTTTTCCGTGGTTTTGAACCTTTCGCTAGTATTGTTGTCATATTTTGTTAGAAAGGTACGTTATTCCTCATTACTATAGGCTATGTATGTAGTCCGTGGCTGTTTTCGGGCCCAGCTATCGGACGCGTCCCCCGGTGGCGGATAGGGGAACGCCCCCCAAATATGGGGGGTACCGGCTTCGGCCGGCGCGGACCAAAAACCGGCACACCGTAACCTCCTCATTGAGAGGAGGCCGGGGGCCCGCTCACTGAGAGTAGGCTGCGAGGAAGAAAACCTCTCTAAAAAATCACTGAGAGATGGCGGCAGGGGGAGCATTGGCTTCTACTGCACAGGTTGCTACCTTAGCGATGGTGGACGGCTCGAAAGAGCCTTCCTTTTTGCGCGGCGGGCCCCGGGTCGCGGATTGCGGCTCGGGGTTAGGGATCCAGTATGACTGGCCCCCGTCGGGCAAACTGCGCACACTGGCTGGCTGTGGTCATGTCTCGCGGGCAGTGCGGTGTGTGTAGGGGGCTTGCCTTAATTGGCCGGCCCGAGTGGAGACGACCCCAATAAAAAATCCTTAAAGGACCGGCGTTGGGGCGCCCTTCGGGGCCTTGCACGGCGTCGGTCGCCTTCGGGTGGTTGGGAGGATACCCAGCCCGCTAGTGGCCATCCCAGGGGGAACTCCCAACCCCCTGGTGTATGTGGGTTGCCGCAGTAATCCTGCTCTGCTGCGGTGGACTTTTAATTCAGAGAGTACTCGTGGGACTTGTATGGCTTGCTCAAATAAAACCCAAAAAACCCGGACAGATTTAAAAACAAACGACTTGGCTTTCTCCGATACGGATTCTGAGAACGCAAACGGATTGGTTGCTGATGAACTGGCGGTGGAGACGACGACCCAGACGGTCGACGCCACCACTACTGACCCGACTTTGGAAATGGAGACGATCGTCCTGGACGATCCGAATGAACCGGAGCTCGAACTCGAGCTGAATGCGGATAACACGCAAGACTGCGTGATCCCCAAGGTGGTGCCCTCCAAGGGCGTAAAGCTGGAGCTTATTAAAGCTGCCGGCTCAAAAGGGAAGAAGACCCCCGGCGGAAGTTTGTTCTTTCGGCCGGGTGATTTTGAGGTGTCGGACTCCGACGCGGAGACGCTCAAGGGCTCCGACACCGATCTCTCGGCCATGAGTGACGCCTCCTCCAACACCCGGGAGGCGTACATGAGGACGCGGGCTTCTGCTCGCAAGCGCGCGGCCACCGACGGGTCGAAGTCGGAGGGGTCTGGCTCCGACAAGAGCTCGAAGTCGGCCCGAAAGGTCAAGAAGCGCGCTGGGCCAGGACGCCCCGCAACCTCCGGCCAGTACATCGCACTGGCCGAGTCGAGGAGGGCTGCGGCTGAGGCCTTGAAGGCCGAAATAAAGGCCCAAGAAGAGCTGGACGTGCAGGAACGGGAACGCCAAACGCGCGAATTCCGCGCCAAACATGGCTATGGCATCGCTCCCGTCCTTAACTATACCGAGATATCGGTAGCGGACTTAGTCCAGACTGCGGAAGAGGACGCCTCCCAGATCCTGGGGGTGTCACGCAAGTCTAAAAACCTTCAGGGACCGATGCAAAAGGCCCTGAAGGATCGTACGTTTTCCCTCCTCACCGTGACGGAGGAGATGGCAAAACGCTCGACTACGGAAGAGACCGCTGCCCTCCAGGCGACAGTACGTCGTCTGTCGGAAGAACTGGCGGCGGTCCGAGGCGAACTCCAGGCCCTCCGCGCGGAGCGGGCCCTGGCGACTGCCATGTCACCGGCGGTGGGCGAGGCTCTACTTTGTCCTCCTCCCCCTCCCCCAAAAGCAAAGGTGGCCCCGAAGGCGGCAGCCCAAAAGGCTGCGCCTCAGGGAAATGATTTAGAGACGCGCATAGCCGCCATCATTGAGGCTCGGCTGCACGAGCAGACCCTCTAAGAGCGGAACTTTGTCCGCTCCCTTTTCGAGGGTCTCGAGAGTCGGCTCCTCCCGGAGCCGAGAATCCGCCCTCTGCTCGCTGCAGACAAGCAGCGCCAAGCTGCGGCCACCGGGGTAGCCTCCGCACTACTCCTCTCCTTCCTCAGTCGAAGAAGGGCAAAGGAGTGGGAAAATCGTCGGCGAAAGCCACGATAGCGACGCTCCCCGGGCCCGTAACTCGCGCCAGGAGCTTCGCCGCCGCTGCGGCGACTAATGCGGCGCCCCGCGGGCCGGAGGATCAGCCCACCCGCCCGCAGCCCAGGGAACCCGTGGCCTCCACCTCGTGGGCGGAAGACCCCCTCCTGCCAACTACCACCCCTGTCAATGACGGGTGGCAGACAGTCGGCAGAAGGCCTACCAAGGAGAAAAAGAAGGGGCAGGCAGCGAAAGCGGCCGCTACTACTCCGAATGCCCCTCCGGAGCAGATCGGCCTGACAGGCGGCAAGAGGGCCAAAAAGGGCGGGAGGAAGAAGAAGCCCTCCTCAGCCCCCGCGAGTGCGGCCTCCTCCGCTAAGAGGCTCGTGGCCCCAAGGTCGTCGGCCGTCATTGTGACTGACGGCCGAAGCGAAGGAGAAGGGTGAGACCTACGACAAGGTTCTCACCCGGGCCCGCCAGGCCATCGGCGACGCCGCATCGCTGGGCATCGCCCGGCTCCGCTGCCGGCATACCGCCACGGGGGCTCGGAAGTTCGAGCTCCCCGGCGCGGCGAGTGGCCCTGCCGCGGACGCCTTCGCGGCCAGGCTGCGCGAGGCGGTGGCAGATGTGGCGCACGTCAGGCGCCCGGTGCGTTGCGCCACCCTCTTGGTAACCGAGCTAGATGACTCGATCACCAAGGAGGAAGTTGTGGCCAAGGCGGCGGAAGTTGGCGGCTGTGATGCAGCTGCCGTAAAGAGCGGTGAGGTTCGCCGCGGCCGATGGGGCCTCGGCCAGGTCCGCCTACAGCTGCCCATCGCGGCGGCGAAGGTGGTCCTGAGGGCAGGCCGTTTACTTGTAGGCTGGAGCTCGGCCGGTGTAAAAGCACTGGAGGAAGAACCCCTCCGGTGCTACAAGTGCCTCTGCACCGGCCATACCGTAGCCATGTGTCCCTCAGAGGTTGTCCGCTCAAGCCTATGCTACAGATGCGGACAAGAGGGACACCAGTCCAAGGACTGCGCGGCGAAAGTGCCCCGTTGCGCCGTTTGTGCCGCAGCAGGCCGGCCAGCGGAGCACTCAATGCGAGGGAGGCGCTGCCGTCCTCCCCCCAAGAAGGGAAAGCAGCAGCCCACCGCTGCCGCCGCCACTGCCGCTGGGGCTCCCCCGGCGGCGCGGGCTGAGGAGGGTGCGATGTCCGAATAATGCCGCAGTTCGGACAACGCACCTTCCTCCAGGCGAATCTTAATCACTGCCGCTCGGCCCAGGACCTGCTATTCCAGCGGGTGGCCGCGTGGCAGTCAGAGGTGGTGATAGTCGCCGAACCATACTACATCCCAAACGGGTGGTTCGGCGACACAGACGGGGTGGCCGCCATTTTCGGTCGGCCTTCTTCCACTTTCCCCCCACTCTCATTCGTGGAGGGAGGATCTGGCTTCGTGGTCGCCGGTTGGGACGAGCTGGCCGTGGTCGCGGCCTATTTTTCTCCCAACCGGCCATTGGCCGAATTCGAGGCCTTTTTGGTCACCCTAGGCGCGGTTCTGGGCCGTCTGCAACCGCGCCCAGTGATAGTTGCCGGGGACCTCAATGCGAAGTCCACCGCATGGGGGAACCCGGCAACGGACCCGAGGGGTCGAGCCTTGCAAGAGTGGGCGGTGGCATGTAACCTCACGCTCCTCAACAACGGCTCGACCCATACGTGCGTACGGCACAATGGCGGATCGGTGGTGGACATTACTTTCGCCACCCCATCCATCGCCGTACGCACCGCCGGCTGGGAGGTGCGGCTTGAGGAGACCCTGTCCGACCACCGGTACATTAACTTCCAGGTCGGGCGGGCGGCGGGGTCTGAAGTACCCCATAATAGGCCTTCTCCTTTCCCTCGTTGGGCTTTATCGAAGCTCAATAAGGAGAAGGCCAAAGAGGCGGCGTTTGTCCAGGATTGGTTCTTTCCAGTCCTAGACGAAAATGACGTGGACGCAGTCGCATCCACGCTCCGCACGTCGCTGACCGAGGTATGCGATGCGAGCATGCCTCGGTCACGCCGCCAGGGCCGAGATGCTGGAGGGGTTAGACCGGGATCCATGGGGGCGGCCGTACAAGGCGGCCCGCAACAAGCTGCGCCCCATCGGTCCCCCGGTCACGGAGACCCTCCAGCCGGAGCTCCTTGAGAGAGTGGTGCGGACGCTTTTTCCTGTCCGCACCGATTTTACCCCTCCAAGGATGCCCCCGCCAGTAGGGGCGGTCCCGGTGGCAAATGGGGCCCCACCCATCTCCACTGAGGAGTTCGGCGCGGCGGAGCTCCGTCTGCGCGCCAAAAGGACTGCCCCCGGCCCGGATGGGATCCCGGCCCGGATGGGATCCCGGCCCGAGTTCTGGCCCTCTCGCTGAGCGAGCTGGAGGGCCGCGTTAGGGACCTCCTAGACCGTTGTCTGGCGGTCGGGAAGTTCCCTAAACTGTGGAAGCAGGGGCTGCTGGATGAGGTTGGGAAGTTTTTCGAGAAGGTTCTCGCTTCCCGCCTCATCCACCACCTTGAGGAGACTGGGCCAAATCTTTCGGCGGCCCAGTATGGCTTCAGAGCGGGCCGATCGACAATAGACGCCCTGAAGCTCCTCCAAAGGGAGTGTGAAGAAGCCGCTCTGGAGGGGAAGGGAGTTGTTGCGGTGTCGATAGACATAAAAAACGCTTTCAACTCCCTCCCCCACGCCACGATTCTTGAGGCACTCAAGTTTTTCAGAGTGCCTCAATACCTCGCGGTCCTCATTGAGGATTACCTCAGGGATCGGGAGGTAGTATACGTGGACCGGTCAGGCCAAATGGTGCGCCGCAGCGTAAAGACGGGGGTTCCGCAGGGGTCGGTTCTTGGACCACTCCTGTGGAACCTGGGGTACGACTGGGTCCTGCGCGGCCGTCTCCCCCAGGGCAGCAAAGTCATCTGCTATGCAGATGACACGCTCATTGCTGCCCGGGGGAAGACTTTTGACGGGCCGCGCGGCGCTGCAACAAGAGCGGCGCGCGCCACGGACTCAGTCGTTGCAAGGGTGCGGCGCTTAGGCCTGGAGGTGGCCGTGGAGAAGACCGAAGCGATCTACTTCCCTCGGTCTTCCCACGAGAGGTTTCCCTCCTGCAAACACATTGTTGTCGGAGGGACCCAGGTTGCCGTGAGGGCCGAGATGCGCTATCTCGGCCTCACCCTGGATCCGCGGTGGCATTTTGGCCTGCACTTTAGCAGGATGTCACCGCGGCTCCTCAGGGCAGCAAACACATTGTCGTGGCTGCTGCCCAACCTGGGCGGCCCAGGCTCCAGGTGCCGGCAACTATACGCCGGCATCCTGCGAAGTATGGCGCTCTACGGAGCGCCAGTCTGGGCGGACTCCCTAGCGAGAGGGGAAAACCTTCCCTTCTTGCGGGGGCCTCAGCGAGTGATGGCGCAGCGGGTCGCTCGGGCTTACCGAACGGTAAGCTTCGATGTGGCCTGCTTGCTCGCTGAGACCCCTCCATGGGAGTCGGACGCCGTTGTGCTCTCCGCCGTGTACGATTTCACGGCGGAGAAAAGGGCAGCAAGGGATCCCTTCTGCCCCGTCGAGCGGGAGGCCGTGCGGACGGAGGCCCGCCGGGTCCTCCGTGGGCGATGGTCTGAGCACCTCGCCCTTACCCGCTACGGCCGGAGAACGCTCGACGCGCTCGCCCCGATCCTAGACCGGTGGCTGGAGCGTGCACACGGCGTCGTCTTCTTCCGGATGGTGCAGGTGATGACCGGGCATGGATGCTTCGGTTATTACCTGCACAAGATTGGCCGGGAGGAGACGCCTTCGTGCCACGCTTGCGGCGCTGTGGAGGACACGGCGCAGCACACCTTGGCGGTGTGTGCGTCGTGGGCCCCGCAGCGCTACGCACTGGTGGCGAAGGTCGGCCAGGACCTCTCCCTGGCCAGTATAGTGAGAGCTATACTGGTTAGCGATGAGGCCTGGAAGGCATTCGCCGCCTTCTGCGAGCAGGTGATGGTCGCGAAGGAGGCGGCGGAGCGCGAGCGAGAGGCAGACCCTCTTGCTCCCGCGCTCCGTAGGGCACGGAGGGGGAGGAGACGACGCCAATATGTGCGTCTTCTCCCTCTCCGAGGAGTGGATCCGCTGGTGCGCGGGGCTGTAACCCCACCACCGGCATTGCACGGATCACCTCCTACGCCTGGAGGGGACGGCTCGATACTCTCTCGGCTGTCCCCTCTCCCTCCCCCGGACCCGGGGGAGGAAGCGCCTAGGCCTGCCGTATAAGGCGGGCCGCCGTCCGGGGGAGGATCGTGGAGTAAGGTTCCGTACCACTGCCCCACGATCCTCTCCCACTTAAGGACGATGAGGGAGAGTCCCAGGAGTTTTAGTCGGTATACCCCCGCCTTCTGCGGGGGAGTCCGACATAACCCATCCGTTTGCAGACGGATGGGTATGCGTAACGCATTTCTCCTGGGTCAACAAAAAAAAAAAAAAGGCTATGTATGTAGGACGGGCGAATCCGGGGCGGACCGCTAATAAATGTATATTTTTGTGAGAACAAATTTGTTTATAAACGCGATAATTATAAATTATTATTTGTTTATAAACAATTTCTTTTTAGGAAAAACGAATTTATCGCATTCTGAATTATTTTCATAGATTTTTTACATAAATACAGTAAAAAAATACTACTTACAAAATAATAAAACCTATAAATCATACTTATATATTATTTGAATTAATAAAATAACAAAACATTTTCAATGCTAACGATATTTTCTACGATTTTTCAGTTTACTTTAATTTAATTATAACTAGCGGCCGCCCGCGACTTCGTCCGCGTGGAAAAGTAACTTTTTACCCCCCTTTTAACCCCTTTTCGCAATAAAAAGTAGCCTATGTTCTTTCTCAGGGTCTAAATCATCTGTATACCAAATTTCATTTAAATCCGTTCAGTAGTTTTGGCGTGAAAGAGTAACAGACAGACAGACAGACAGACAGACAGACAGACAGACAGACAGACAGACAGACAGACAGACAGACAGACAGACAGAGTTAAGTAAGTATAAGTAAGTATGGATTTTACGTACTTAGTATGCTGACGGTACCGACTCGTCGGTCCGCCATTTCTAATCACAGCGTTTATCCGCACGGGTAGGTAGTAGGTAAATCGAAAAATGCCAACTCGCGCGCGCTGGCGAGTATTTCGCTCGCCGTCTGACGACCGCAGCGCGGCAGGAGACCGCGGGGCAGGAGGGGCGGCGAAGAGCGCGCGATCAAACAAAGCCGACAAACGGCAGCCGCGCGTCTCGCTTTTCGGAGTTTTCGGAACGTGCATGGCAAGTTTAAGTAATTAAATAAATTTATTTCACCGATATTCTGTTAGTATTAATTGACTAGCGGCCGCCCGCGACTTCGTCCGCGTGGAAAAGTAACCTTTTACCTATGTCCTTAGCCTATGTCCTTTCTCAGGATCTAGATTATCTGTATGCCAAATTTCATTCAAATCCGTTGAGTAGTTTTGGCGTGAAAGAGTAACAGACAGACAGACAGACAGACAGACAGACAGAGTTACTTTCGCATTTATAATATTAGTATGGATAGTATGGATAGTAAAAATAGTAAAAATAGTAAATAGTATGGAAGTATGGATTTTGAAACTATACATAGTTATAAAGATATTCTTTATTACACAGAAATAGAGTACATGAGTGAAACTACAGTAATAAATAACTATGTGTGCTGTAAGATAACTTCACGTAGGTATATACAGTAGGACAGAACTCTGTGTTTATCCTACTACTATTATAAAGGCGAAAGTTTGTTTGGATGTATGGATGTATGGGTGTTTGTTGCTCTTTCACGTAAAAACTACTGAATGGATTTGAATGAAACTTTACCATGTAACGTTACATGTTACTTTTATTAAAAACTAGCGGCCGCCCGCGACTTCGTCCGCGTGGAAAAGTAACTTTCTACCCCCATTTTAACCCCTTACAACCCCCTTTTCGCAATAAAAAGTAGCCTATGTCCTTTCTCAGGGTCTAGATCATCTGTATACCAAATTTCATTTAAATCCGTTCAAACTACTGAAAGAGTGACGTGAAAGAGTAACAGACAGACAGACAGACAGACAGACAGACAGACAGAGTTACTTTCGCATTTATAATATTAGTATGGATGTAATTAAATTAAAAAAAAACTTATTTTTATATATATAATTATATATAATATATATAAATAACTAACTAAATTACAAAATAAACAAAAATATAATATTTACAATTATAAACTTACTTACTAACTTATCAACTAAACTATAAAAGAAAACAATAACAATAATCAATACTTAACTAAACAAATCTACTTACTTAATAAATAGCTTAACACTAAAACAATAATATTTACAATTTGTCAAACGTAGTTGCTTATGGTTCGCTTACGTGTCGCGCGGGACCCTAAACGCTGCTACTCGCTTCTATTGTTCTAACAATGACGACACATCGTATGATGGTCAACGGCGCGTTCTGATTCGTCGACCGCCGCCGATGACCACACCGGTTTGTTGTTTTGCACGGCCGGCTAACAGACTCCACACACAGCTTCTGACTGCGGTAGCACGGAGAACGCGAAAATAGATATAAAATATCATTCTTTTGTTTTGAAGTTATAATTATTACTTTGCTTGAACTTCATTATTTGAGTACGCTTAAGTACTAAATAATTAGTACTCGTATAAAAAAACTACGTGATAGTTTTGTATTTTGAAGTGCTCGAATATAATCCCCGACCAGGGTGAGTGATGAACAATTACTTATTAACCGCTTTAGTTAAGTAGATTAGTTAAGTAGAAAAAAATAAGTAGGTTAAAAACTAGTTTCAAGGTGAAAGTGTTAAATATTTCCTTTGCCAATCTTAGTGTTATCTTTTTGATCCCCAATGCTGTACTGTTGGAGACGTCAAATTTATACACCGTGATTTTGAAACCGACCTTATGTCGGGATCATAAGAGCTATAATCGTTCGGCAAGTGTATAACTTGACGTGTGGTTGACCGTACTTTTAGAAAATTACTTTTGTCTTCTTAATAATTTAAATAAGTGTTTCCTTAGCTTTTAAACTGTTTATGCTCTGTCTGATTGCGATCACCGCCACTCCACTTCTACGCAATCGAACCCGACTTCGCTTGGCTTGGCTTCGTATGATGATCGCAATCGACGGGACGGATTTTTTTGATCCCCAATGCTGTACTGTTGGAGACACGTCAAATTTATACACCGTGATTTTGAAACCGACCTTATGTCGGGATCATAAGAGCTATAATCGTTCGGCAAGTGTATAACTTGACGTGTGGTTGACCGTACTTTTAGAAAATTACTTTTGTCATCTTAATAATTTAAATAAGTGTTTCCTTAGCTTTTAAACTGTTTATGCTCTGTCTGATTGCGATCACCGCCACTCCACTTCTACGCAATCGAACCCGACTTCGCTTGGCTTGGCTTCGTATGATGATCGCAATCGACGGGACGGATTATTTCGACTGTGGCTTAAGCTTGATCCTTGATCCCCAGGGAACGTTGTTGGAGTAAGGAAGAACGGCGCTGCCACTTGACGTCCTCAACCTGGGCCGCCAGTTCATACTAGATCGCCCCTGCTACTGCCAAGTCCCTCAGCCTGCGGTCACCCAACACCTTCGACCGCCTCATCCAGGGAAGTCTGGGACCACGAACGAAGGCACAAGAATTAGTCGGGCACTCGCCCCCACGCCCAAGTTATTTAATAAAGTTTATTTTTGTGTACGTTGGGTGTTAAGTCATTTTCCACTTACCCCCCGCGACAACCACAATATAGCTTATACATCAAAATAACACATAGGCTACAATTTTTAAAATATATTGTGTGGATTGTCCAAAATATGACGGTAAGTGTCAATAATTAACTCCACGCGTACGAAGTCGCGGGCGGCCGCTAGTTGCTCATAAGCGTGAAAAGCTCACGCTCACTTTATGTTTTATGGTTCACTTTACACTTTTAAGCGAGCGACACATTTGAACGAAGGATCCATTCTGCTTGGCGCTATTAATTTAGGGTAGCTGCTAATGCTATATGAAATACCTAGGTACCTAGCAAGGTTAACGCGTGTCTACTACGTTTCACGCGCTATTGTATGTGCTATCTAAGAATTGTAGGGTAAGGATGCCTATTATGAGATAGGCGCTAAATATGAGATAGCAATGTATTGGTCAAACTATTCACGTCAGCCATTTGGAGCTAGTGTCGCTTGAATCGACGCGGCCACTGAACGAAATGTGTGCTAGTGCGCCCCGGCCCCCGCTGGAGTATGGACGTGTGCGTGCAGATTAATACATACTCATAAAACCAAATATTTTTCATTAAATGTTTACAAGGTATTTAACCACTTTATTATTACGTTAAATGCTTACAATGTCCATATTGTGTGTAGATAATATGATCAATTTTAAGTTGTAATTGGAGTTTTATTGTATTTCATTTTGGAAGCAAAAAATAGGCATCCATTTTGTAAAATTGTTGTTTTCCTAATATGAGATATGCTGGGGTTCCTAATTTGAGATATAAGAATTCACTAGTAGAATCCCTAGAAAAAAAGCAAGAAAAAGAAAATAAGAAAGGACAGAAGAAACGTTCAAATAAAAAACAGCAGAGAATTAAAAAACATCTTTTAAAAAGAAAAAAGTTGAAGAAGTTAGTTCCAGTTCTGAAGATGATGACATGCCTGAGCTCGCAGATAGCAGTGGGGATGAATATGATGCTGAATGTCCCTATTGTAGCGGAACCTTTAAGGTTGAAGTTACTATAGTAAATATGTGATTATGACATTAAATACTTATTGTTTTTACTTTGTTAAACCCAAAAAAACCTACCAACCCCTAATATCTCATAATAGGAGACACTTTGCTTAGGGCGTCTTTACTGACATTTTTCACTTTTTACAACATAGATAGAAAAATATTGTATTTAGCGCTAAAAAGCTATTCCACATTAAAAGTACATTAAATTTCCTATCTAAAACTATATATCAGAAAGCTTCAAATGTATCAGTTTTGTTTTTATATTCAAAAATATAAATGGTATCTCATAATAGGCATCCTTACCCTACATTTTACCGGAAAATAGTTCCGAAAGTTGATTGATGAACTACATAGGGAATTGATCAACCTTACGATTTATATTACCGCTACACCGGCGGCATCGCCCGCGAGATATCAAAGACGTTGCATTACGGTAGAGAAGAAGACATTTACTACCTTTACTTTTTAAATTGATTAGATATTAATTTACTATTTTGCATAATATTATTTTGTTGGTAAGTTGGTTTCTGGCAAGTGTATATTATTTAAGTACTTACCTACGTTAAAAAAAACAATTCAATCATTTACTGTATTCATCAATAGGTACATACACCACTTAGCAAATGCAAAAACGTGTAAGAGCAAATAAGTCCTGGAACATTATGCAGAAGGTATGAGGAATTACTAGGGGGGAGACACCCCTCCCCGCGCAGCGCGCGACATTGGTCACATCACATCATGCCGGCGTTTCACCAAAAGATGGCACTAGACGTACTTCAATTACGCCGCGCGCCGCTCAGTGAGCCCGATAGACGTTGCTATGAAAAAGCAATCCAGTAGGTGGTTCGGTATTCCGAATTCCGATAGAGGTCACTATGCATTTTTCACTTATCACATAGCGAACGCCGCGCGCCGCGCTCGAGCACTGATAGACGTTGCTATGAAAAAGCAATCCAGTAGGTAGTTCGGTATTCCGAATTCCGATAGAGGTCACTATGCAGTTTTCACTTATATCACACAGCGAACGCCGCGCACGAGCACCGATAGACGTTGCTATGAAAAAGCAATCCAGTAGGTGGTTCAGTATTCCGATTTCCGATAGAGGTCACTATTTATTTTTACATCGCGCAAGCGTTTGTGTTCACGGATTTCCATTAGAAACGCTTACTGCGGTTGACAAATTTTCTTACAAATTTACATTTAAATCGTATTTCATATTTTTGTTATTGTATAGTTTTTATGAGTAGGCGTTTATTGACCTGTAAAGCATTTTTGCGTTTATTTTCATTGTCACTGTCTTTATGAATGTAATACCTACTTTTATAACACGTAACAGATAAACATTTTTAAAACTCCTCCGCGGTCGATAATTTCACTAACAAATTATGAAAACTTGACTGTCTAACCAGTAGCCCGAACACAGGTGAAATCTTCATAAAATATTAGTAATGATCAGTTCACTTCGATACCTTCATCAAAAAACCACAGAACTATTCAGCTCCTACTGCGAATAGTTCGATCGAATTATTATCGAAACATTCGCTGCGGGGGATGAGAGGGGGAATCTTTGCGGGTGAAAACTTCTCCAGGGAGGGCCACCCGCCCCGCACCTCACGCAGCTCGCACGAACAACAGCGCAGCGCGCGGCGCACGCACGAAACACCAATAGATGGCGCTAGGAATAAGCAATCAAGCAAGTAGTTCAGTGTAGTTTCCGAATTTCGATAGATGTCACTATGTATTTTTACATCGCGCATGCGTTTGTGCTCCCGGATTTCTATAAGAAACGCTAACTGCTACAGCTAAGATTTTGGACTAGTGATGGGACTCGAATCAAAAATCAAAACTCGAATGAATTCGAATTATTATTAAAATATTCGAATCATGATTCGAGTTGACCCTTGATTCGTATTTAATATTGAGTCGAATCAATTTGAATTAATACGAAGATTCGAATCGGTGCAATTATTCGAATCAATATTAAATCTATACTAATATAATAAAGCTGAAGAGTTTGTTTGTTTGTTTGTTTGTTTGTTTGTTTGAACGCGCTAATCTCCGAAACTACTGGTGCGATTTGAATAATTCTTTTTTTGTTGGATAGTCCATTTATCGAGGAAGGCTATAGGCTAAATAACATTACGGGGTTATAAGAAATTCCACGCGGACGAAGTCGCGGGCGGCCGCTAGTTATTACATAAAAATGAACGTAGGTGAAATGAAGTAAGTAGGTGGTTTAACAACATTAAATAAATGTATAACAAGTAGTTTAAATGCTTTTAATTAATAATATTAAAGAGAATCACAAAAATATACCTATTTTTAACTAAAATCAAACAAAATAGTTTTTTGAGGTAAGTAATAAAAACTGTCCATTGAACAAGTCAAAAACTAGCAAGATGTTGCTTATAATAATCAAATAAAGAAAAAAAGAAGTAACAATCAACTCTAAATTATAACATTACTAATATTACGAAAAATGTTTTATTAAAAAAACCGCCCAATTTTACTACAATTTAGAAAAACTATTTAAAAATAGAATTTGATCAACTTTTTCAGGATCTAGCCTATTACGTCGCTGGTTACACAACAGTCCAGCTTCCGAAAATACTCTTTCTGATGGAACAGAAGTTGCTGGTATACACAGATATTTCATGGCCATTTTGTACATAGCTGGGTTGGTGGTTTTCCTGTCTTCCCAAAATTTTAATGGATCACTCTTCCTGTCTACATAACTACTTTCCACATATTGCTTTACTAAAACTGCAGCATTAGTGATAGGAGTGCAATTAGATATATTTTTCATTCGTTCATCAAAACTCGACCAAAGATCGCCATGATTGTCATTTATTGTGTTATTGGCTGGATTTACTGACTGCGTAATATTAAAATTTTCTTGAAGGTTTTCGTTTGTAAATATCTGAGTTAACTCAGTTAAGCACCATTGTTGCGCTCTATCCGCAACAGAATTTGAACAAAATCCTTCTTTTTTAAATCGTGGATCCAAAAAAGTGCTTTTGCAGGCCGTTTTATTATAATCTAAGATCCCCAATCTTTTATCTAGAAAAGAAAGCAAATTGTTTTGCAGCTTTTTCCCGACTTCCGATTGAGGATGTTTACTTTTAATCGAGTCTCTCATTGAATTGATTAGTGGAATGGTGGATGAAAGTGTCGGGTACTTTTCTCCTGAAAGGGTTCGAGTCGCTTGCTCTGCTGGTTTCAATATTTTAACACTTCCTCAACAGTAGTCCATTCTTCATTGGAAAGGTTATCGGGAGGGTTTGATATGGCAACAATGGCGGCACTTAGTGGGACTTTGAGTTCGAGAAGCCTTGCCATCATGTAATATTGCGAGTTCCATCTAGTTTGAACATCCTGTACAACCTTTAATTCTGGTAACTCTATCTGCTTTTGTATTTGACGGAGCTTATATGAGGATTTGTCACTGTGTTTAAAATGGGCAATAATAGTACGACATTTACTGAGCAAACTTTGGAAATTCAGTAAGGTCGGTTTGGAGAGTTCATCAACATCATTACTACTTACATTAGCATCAGGATTCTTTTCTTTCACGCAATCTCCAATAACCAAATTGAGGGTATGCGCTACACAATACTGGTTTCTTTTATTTAAATGTTCATTGACAGCTTTTTTTATATTTGCTGCATTATCAGTGACAATTGCGACAATTTTGTCAAAAATCCCCCACTCGTCCAGGGTTTCTTTAATGGAGCGTGCTATATTAGTTCCATCATGATCAAAATCTGCTTCTTTTGTGCTTATTGTAATAGCATGCTGTTTGCCATCAACGATAAAATGAGCAGTTAATGTAATATAACTGCGATTGCTGTCACTGGACCACATGTCAGTGGTACAGGAAATGTGATTTACGCCTTTTAGTATTTCTTGGACAGCGGCTCGACTTATCTTATAATGTTCGTCGAGCATGTTTGTAGAAATTGTTTTACGCGACGGAAGTTCGTAGTTTGAATTTAGCATTTTGGAATATGCTACAAAACCCTTGTCTTCAACAATGCTCAGAGGTTGATGGTCCCAGATAATCAAATTTAACAAAAGCTTTGTCTATCTTACGTTTTTCGGCCCCTGACAATTTAGAAGTTACCTGGAACAACGTTGTCTGTGACTTATTTTTTGGAACTTCATCATTTTGTGCACTGGTAGACGGCTCTGGCTCTGATTCGGATTTATTCATTTTATCATTGTATTGCACGGGATGTTTTCTTTTTAAGTGATTCACTAAGTTAGTAGTGGTATTTGAGTCTTTATACTCGATTTTACACATATTGCATGTCGATTTTTCTCCAGATTTTGTGAAAAAGTCCCAAACTACGCTTTTCTTGGCTGGCGCCATATTTTTTAACGTTTTATTCACTAAGTATTACTGCAAAAACGTTAACCAAATAATTTAAGTCCACTGTACTATCTACTATACTAAAGTTCACTTTATTTTACACTTTACAGGCACAATAACAACAAAAACTTTACACGAATTTCATGAAAAGTATTTAGGTAGTTATTTTAGAATAATAAAAAATAACTACCTAAATACTTTTCTTTTATTAAGTAAATATTATTTGAATTTTGTGATAAACGGTGACTTTACAAATATTATTTTACCCATTCAAAAAAGTAGACTGAGTCTATCAAAATTAAAATGCTTGAACAATCATTACATACTTATCCTTATGTTTTTTTCCGTATGATATTGAAATTTGTGTTTAGTTTTTGTTGTTATAACAACAAATACTCACAATAACAACAAAATTTAACACCAATTTCAATGTCACACGTAAAAAAAACATAAGTTTAAGGATTTTACTTTTTTTAAAGGGTAAAATAATCTTTGTAAAGTCACCGTTCACATTTTAACTGTATTTGAAATACAATTTTTGTTACTTTTAAAACACAAATAGCTAAGTTTATTACAAAATTCAAATAATATTTACTTAACAAAATAAAAGTATTTAGGTAGTTATTTTATAAAAATAAAAAATAACTACCTAATACTTTTCATAACACTTGTTAAGAAGTTTAAATTTAATTTTAAGAATAACACTGAATAAATCCTACTTGTCTCTCATCATAAGGTAAGCTTTCTGCGCAACCAAGATTCGAATCAATGAAAATGATTCGAATCGATGAAATTGATTCGAATCAATCACCCGATCACAGAAAACCGGCGTGAAGCAGCACCTGTCCTGTGTTTCGCCGAGTGAGTGAGGGTACCGGAGGCCCACTTGGGGGGGAAGGGGATAAAAGGTTGGCAGCGCACTTGTAACTCCACTGGTGTTGCAAGTGTCCATGGGCGGCGGCAATTGCTTACCATCAGGTGATCCGCCTGCTCGCCTGCTACCTATCACATAAAAAAAAAAAAAAAAAAAGACGCTGATTCGAATGTACATAAAATCTCATTCGAGTCGAGCTCTAACTGTTATGACTCGAATCATTCGAATCAAATGTGATTCGAGTCCCATCACTATTTTGGACAAATTTACTTTGCAATCTTTATCGTGTAAACATCACCTAACCTTTACTTCGATAATTTGAAAAAATCTGACTGAAAGAAGTATTTTGCGAACTATTCCATAATTATTCGGATTAATTCAGAAGTTTTGCAACTGTAATTGCGATAGAATATAGGTCAGAATCAAGCGTAGGTACGTATCAACTGGAAAGAAAAAGTGGGTCACTGACCGCGTGCGCGCACAGCACGTGCAAGCGGCAAAAAAAATATATAGGTGCAAAATGCAGCGCGCAAATGAAACGACGCAAATAATGAATGATTTGAATGATATGGGGAAGCAAGAAGTGCAGATTTAACACTGTTTTAAGCACAGATTTATGAAATGAGGCGATAGAAAAGAGGAGAAAAAAATAATTAAAGGAGAAGAATTCATGAATTTACAATGGGAAAGCGACTAATTGGAACGAACTCACGGGTTTCCTGTATACAGGGTGTAACAAAAAGGGGGTATCAACCATAAAAAAAAAATAAAGTGTACCTTATGTAGATGCTATGTGCAAAGTTTCAAATTTATTAAAAATAATTTAGAAAATCTTACCATAATTAATTTATTAAGTTTTGTATGTAAACAAATGTGGCACAACACTATTGAGTTCACTGCCCTCATACATCACATTTCGCGCCCTTTACAATATTCTCCTTGCGGCTCCTGGAGACCTATTTTTGAATTTTCGCTTCGTCCAAACAAAACTACTCGTTTTGCAAGTCACGTCGTCTCGTGAGTCGCATGATTCATAATTTTCCCTATTTTTGAAATCACTCGCTTAGTGTGTCGCCAATCTTGTCAAAAGTATAGTCCTTTTCACGAAAAGAGTCCCCCGGATTTTTGATGAACTAAAATGACATGGCAGTCTACGTAATGAGTGGGAAAGAGATAGAAAGCCTATTTGTATGACAAGTGGCGCCGCTCCCATGGGACTTTTTTCGTAAAATGGACTTTATAGTGTTAACTCGTTAATATTTGACGTAAATGCGACCACTCGCCTAGCGGAAACGAGTGGTTTACACCACTCGTTGCAAATCGCTCGTTTTCGAATGATTCAAAAATGCGGATGTCAAAAATCATGCGAGTCACACATTTTTTAGAGAGACGACAATTCAAAAATAGGTCTCCTGGAGACCTATTTTTGAATTTTCGCTTCGTCCAAACAAAACTACTCGTTTTGCAAGTCACGTCGTCTCGTGAGTCGCATGATTCATAGTTTTCCCTATTTTTGAAATCACTCGCTTAGTGTGTCGCCAATCTTGTCAAAGTATAGTCCTTTTCACGAAAAGAGTCCCCCGGATTTTTGATGAACTAAAATGACATGGCAGTCTACGTAATGAGTGGGAAAGAGATAGAAAGCCTATTTGAATGACAAGTGGCGCCGCTCCCAGGGGACTTTTTTCGTAAAATGGACTTTATAGTATTAACTCGTTAATATTTGACGTAAATGCGACCACTCGCCTAGCGGAAACGAGTGGTTTACACCACTCGTTGCAAATCGCTCGTTTTCGAATGATTCAAAAATGCGGATGTCAAAAATCATGCGAGTCACACATTTTTTAGTGAGACGACAATTCAAAAATAGGTCTCCTGGTGTTCCGCAGCATTTCTGGCGTCACAGTGATGAAAGCGTCGATAATGCGTTGCTTCATTTCATCTCTGGATGAGCACTGGACTGCATACACTATGTTATTTATGTGGCCCCATAAAAAAAAGTCCAAAGGAGTCAGGTCCGGGGAGCGCGCTTGCCAAGCAATGCGCCCTCCTCTCCCTATCCACTGAGGGAAGCGCGCGTTAAGGTGGTTTCTCACACTGCTGGCAAAGTGTAGTACATAGTCACTTATCACAAGTTCACAACCACTAAAGTCACTTACAACAACCGGAAACCTAGGATATACGTCTGAACAATCACACTAAGGCGGATGGAGAGCGACTGTCTTGTAAATCCCCGCGCACCTGCTGCGCGTGCTTTCTTTTTACCGCTTCCGACTCCTAGCATCCTAGTACTAGGGTAGCGGTCCTAATAATTGTCACTTAAAAATAAGAGAAAAAAGTGATACCACGGCCTCACAGAAAACCGACGTGAAGCACCACTGCGCATTGTTTTGCCGAGTGCGTGAGGGCACCGAATAATAAGGTATCTTTCATCGCGCAAGAGGTTTTTTTTTTTTATGTGATAGGTAGCAGGCGAGCAGGCGGATCACCTGATGGTAAGCAATTGCCGCCGCCCATGGACACTTGCAACACCAGTGGAGTATGTGTGTATGGATTGAATGTAAAAGAACGTAAAAGTTCCCTAATGGTAGGTACGTACTGAGAGTTAAACCACGAACCCGAATGTTTTGAGGTTTCTGAAATACTTTTTTACCGTGGGAGGACCATACTGCGGCATGAATTGACCGGAGTGATACCACGGCCTCACAGAAAACCAGCGTGAAGTGACGCTGCGCTGTGTTTCGCCAAGTGAGTGTGGGTACCGAAGGCCCAACAACACTCTCTCCTCTCCCCATTCCATATTCCCTTCCCATAAAAGTTCGCCGGCGCAATTGTGGGGCCCTTGGTCTTACAGATAGTGATACCACAGACTCACAGAAGACCGGCGTGAAGCAGCGCATGTGCTGTGGTTCTCCGAGTGAGTGAGTGTACCGGAGGCCTAAATTGGGGGAAGGGGAAAAGGTTGGCAGCGTATTCGTAACTCTTATGGTGTTGCGGGTGTTCATGGACGGCGGTAACCATCAGGTGATCCGTCTGCTTGTCTGGCAGACAATATTACCATAAAAAAAAGATGTCTATGGGCTTACCATCAGATGATCTCGACTGCCACCTATTCCATAAACTGTGGGAACATAACTGTGGGAGAGCCACGCTTCGGCATGAATGGGCCGGCTCGACCGGGAGTGATACCACTGCCTCACAGAAAGTGAAGCAGCCCTTGTGCTGTGTTTCGCTGAGTGAGTGAGGGTACCGGAGGCTCACTCGGGGGGAAGGGGATAAAAGGTTGGCAGCGCACTTGTAACTCCATTGGTGTTGCAAGTGTCCATGGGCGGCGGCAATTGCTTACCATCAGGTGATCCGCCTGCTCGCCTGCTACCTATCACATAAAAAAAAAAACTTAATTGCCTTTTGAAACAAAAACACCATAATTTTGACACTTTTCATTGTTGTCATTTTTTGGTTTGTTTACCCTATTGACTGACCATGCCCACAATTTGGCGCGTAATTTGAAGGCATTTCATTGGGCGGGCGGCGAATTTTATTGATCATGATTGGCTATCATTTTGACAATAGTATTGTTTTTGAACAATGACTGACCCCGCCCTCAATTTGGCGGGTGCATTTCATTGGACGTGCGGCAAATCTTATTGATCGTGATTGGTTATCATTGTGATAATGGTATTAACATAACCATAGCTAGGATCAAACATAAATTAGGGTTCAACTTCAAAAAATACATGCCAGTTTCGATATTTTATTGTTTTAGGTACATCGTATTATTTCTGGTGATCTTGACTTGACCAGGTTTTTGTTTGTGGAAATGTGCAGCCGCGCTTTGCCGGGCCAGCGTAGTTTTGTATGAATTCGGGTACGAATTTTTTGGTTAGGATTTTTTTTTCTTAAATTAGGTGCTTTTATCAATACCAATGTGAAACTTAATGTGGGAAAGTCACGCTTCGGCATGAATGAGCCGGCTCGACTGGAGTGATACACTGCCTCAGAGAAAACCGGCGGGTGAAGCAGCACCTATGCTGTGTTTCGCCAAGTGATTGAGGGTACCGGAGGCCCATCTCGGGGGAAAGGGGATAAAAGGTTGGCAGCACGCTTGTGACTCCACTGGTGTTGCAAGTATCCATGGACGGCGGCAATTGCTTAGCATCAGGTGATCCGCCTGATCATCTGCAATCTATCACATAAAAAACATCAGGATTTATTCACTCTTTTATTATGTGAATTTCATTGACTCTTTGCTTGTCGTGCATTAGTACCTGCTTACCTACATACTTACTACTTCTTGGTCAATGTAGGTATCTCAATCGATCGTAATGATTATTCTTGTCACGATTGTGCATGATGCAAAAAATATTGTAGAAAGGTAAATGTTTTTTTTATTATTGTTTTTAATCACTAATAAAACATCATGTTGTGATTTTAAACACGTGAAAACGATTTCACTGCAAAAATGTTTTTCTTTTATCTTTTAACATAAAAATAATGAAAATAATGTCCGGAACCAATTTCAATATTGTATGCAATGACCAGGAGCACAGCCAGGAGTGCAAGTGGCGGTAGCTATTCCAGAAGGAGTGGTCAAAGGTTAATAACCTTATCAGCTGATTGCTCACCTAGTGATGTGCGAATTGAAATGGATTTCACTAAGGATCGGATTTCAATTAACTATTAATAATCAGAATATTAACTTGGAAGGTTAAAAACTCGAATATGAGATTTGTAAAGTTTGTCAGAACCGGTTCTCTTTGGGTTGATACCCCCTTTTTGTTACACCCTGTATACTCCCATTAGGTGACATCCGTTTCTTCAACTGGCAGGCTGTAGTGACGACGCTCCACGTTGCTGGCACGGTCGAAGTCCATGAGCGGCGTTACGTAACGTACGTAGAAAAAAAGACTCAGGTGACCGAAGCGAAGCTAATAAAATTATTTAAGACGGTGAAAGGACCAATTTGTTAGGGTCCTAACTAAAGGACTATGAAATGAAAGGTGGACTGTATAAATAATAGGTGTAATCTGGTCTAAGGAGTGACGCGCCTACTGCCTAGCTCGTCGGATCCATGGTGTTATCATTTAGAACAATCAGCACGATTTATAATTTTGTCAAATTATGTAGGTAAGCCGGTTGGAGCTAACAGTTCTCAAAGAAGAAATAATTTATTTAGTCGGATTATAATACGCGAGTTGCCTGAATCGGACGTTAGATGGCGCTTTTTAAAAGTTTGAGCAAAGAGTAGTATTTAAGGATATTTTTATAGATGATGTATGTATTTCTCTGATTTACTAATTTAAATATATTTTTAACAAAGCAATAAATTTAAAAAATAATTGTTTTAAATTATACAACTTTAGCAAATGTAGACATGGAGCAGTGTAACAAAAAACCTAGTGCCAAAGCTACATATTAATAATCTGTGGTCAAAACATAGATAAAAGACGTGTCGAGTGAGTTGTCACGTGAACAATTTGCTTTGACCTAATAGAGTCTTAAAACCTACGGCTTTGTTAAAAATAGTCTCCACAGAATCCTTAGGACATTAAAACGCTAAACACCGGCGTTTTATTGAGTGACTGTGACTTCGACTAACTTCGACTGTTGACTACACTTTATCAAACTACACTTGACATTGGCAAAATTAAATGTGTCATGAACACAATACAGGCCATAATTAAAAAAAAAAAAAAAAAAAAAAGATAAAAGACAATGTCATGTGTCAAGTTTGTTTACATTTATTTTGAATTTATTAGTCTTGTTGTTTTGTTTTGTTCTAGATGGTGTTAAAACTCAATTATTAATAATATCCAAAAGAGCTATTCTCGTCACACCGGTCAATTTTGTTTTGTATTGTACGTGTCTCTTTAATCACTCGACGTTGGCAGAGTTAAATGTGCTCGTGAAAGCACTTAGCAGCCATCCCAAAAAAAAAAAAAAAAAGAATTTATTAGTCCGTTTTTTCTCTCCCGAGTAAATGGATGTGTTTGTATGGTTTTGTGTGCTTTTCTCGACGACCTGGCTTTTCCTTTAGATACCGACGACCCTGCACTTCTCGACTGACCTGGCAAACCCCTTTGATTCGACGGCACTTCTACTCCTGATTGACCTGGCTGTGTTTTGGATTCCGACGACGCCGCTCTTCTCGACTGACCTGGCATTTCCTAAGAAGCTGATCAAAATGACGACTAAAAAATGTTGCGTTCGAAGTTGCAATAAAACTAGTAAGTACCTTGTAATATTATCATCTTTTTCTCGCTTTCATTTCTACAAATAATGTGAAACTTAAATACCTAAGGCAAAGTTAGGTGGACATCATTGACCTTTTCAAATCTATGTGTGTATTTTAACCGAGCTAATGGTAAGGGGAAACGAAACATCATGTGGACACCAGCACGTTTCGGATAGTTTCTAAAACGTGTTACCATGATTCAGTTGGTCTGGTTCTCCTGTAAAAGAGTTGCGAAGGTAGGCAGTCGCTTCATTGTAAATACCAGACTTCCCAAATCGTGAATCATGGTCTAAGCATACCCTGAGCTCCAAAGCGACAGCTTTGAACGCAACCAGGTTATGTAAACAAATGTAAAGTCTACTCCTTTTTCTGCACTTAGGCACCACAACCGGGAATTACACGCTAAGATGAAATAAGTAATAAGTAGGTGGACAACATTACGCTGATAATCAACAACACGTCTCATTTCAATCTCGTCCATAGATGTTTAAGTGCCACATTTACCACACAGATTTACTTAGCGAAAATGTGAACTAAAAATTTATTACTAAAGGTTGTGTAGATGAAGGCCTTAAAATGTATAAGATGATATTAAAAATGAATAATATTTTTGCTTTTCAGGATCTGACAATGTTGTTTTAATGAAGTTTCCAGATCCTAACAATGATTCAGAACGCTTTAGTGCATGGGTGGACTATGTTGGGGACTACAGTGCGGCGACCTCCTCGTGTGGCCTCCCCGGTAGTATTTTCTTTCTGTTTGGAACTGCTACCGGATGGGTCCTAGTGTCCCTGGGCAACGGCGGGTAGCAATTGGCTTATCGCCATATTGCTACCCGACGGCTGACAGCTGCACTTTGAGGCCCAGCTCTGTCTGGGCCGGGGCCCTGTCCGGCGCCCTGTGAGGATCTCCTCCACTTTGGGCGCACCTTGACGTGGGCCCCACCGAGTGGGGCGCCTTCGGGCGCCACTTTTGTGGGGGTCTTTAGTTGCTGGTCTGCGCTGCGTCCCACAGCCAGTGGGATGCGGCAAAGGCCGGCTAACCCCACCTCTCCGCCCAGCGACCGACTGCGCAATCCAGCGTAGCCGGCCGTGGGGCTGTCTGGTGGGGCAGTTTTTTGGAAGCCTGCAGGCACTCTCCCCCACCTTGCCCTGCAGCCAGCAGGGTGTGGGTTTGTGGAGAGTTCTGCAGGAGCCCATGCCCGCGACGCCCGTATCGCAATCCAGCGATGCGGGCGCCGCCCGGTTGGGGCTTTGTCGGAGGGCAGTGGGAGCTGCTCTGGGGGCTTTAAGCCCCGGGAGTTGGAAAGAGGCCGTACTGGCGTGCCTTGCTGTCCATGGGTGGGTCTGCGGTGATGAAGTTCGTCCTATTTCCCGCTTTCCCACCCCGAGCCTGGATTTGCCGGGAAAAGTCGCAGAGTGTTTAGTGGGTATGCCCTTGAACGGCCTCTGATTAGCAGAGGCCCAATCCAGGGGAGAGCCCCACACTACCTGGTCGTCTCCCAGCGGCCGGGTGTGCATAAGGCGGCATTCACTCTGCGTGAACAAAAAAAAAAAAAATGGGTGGACTATGTTGGTGGAGTTTTATTTGAAGATAAAGGGACAGTTTACCGATTGTACCGAATCTGCCATTTGCATTTTGAAAAGAGGTACCAAAGTAGTAGTGGAAGAGTTACCAGAACCGCTGTTCCTACATTACGCACATCAGGTAACATTTTATTGTTTTCTATAGCAAATAGAATGTATTGATAATTTTTAAAGGTTGTTGGTTCAAATGTAAAAAGTGCTGACCAAACAATTTTTTTTTTTTAGATTTGTGAAACATTGATGAAATATGGATGATATTTTTTATTTTTTAATAATTTATTTACATTTTGATCTTTTATTTATAAATAAATGATGGCGCCTCTGCCGCTAACATCATAGGGCATGGTAACCCTATTGGTTATAAAGCCAAGGAACTCCAATTTAGTTCCTCAAGAATTAATTTCATGACTTATTTGACAGATAACATTTTATTTGTTAATAAAGCACTGGAAAACAAAAAGGAATGTTCGACTCCCTGTGGCCATTAGGATTATAAGTCAAGGCCTGGATATAATGTTTACTTACACATGTGTAATACAAATGGCATTTATATTTTAAGGTTGTCACTCATTGACAAGAAAATGTCCACTACAAAATATAACAAATAGAACATATTCTAAGGCAACAACAAGCAAAGAATTAGTGATGGATGTTCCGACAACAAGCAAAGAATCAGTGATGGCTGTTCCATCTACCTCTGTGGAACCTCTACCCGTGGCTCAGCAAGCTACAGTTCCACCTTCAACCACTCAGCCAAAAGTATTATCAAGCTCAAAAGGTAAAATTTCCCTACACATTCTTTACCCGTAATAGGAAATAAGAAATATCAATAACAAAAATACCTACATGACATTAATTCATTGGAACAACAAATCTAATACGAGTAGATAGAAGTTTGTTCAAATAAGATTTTGTAAAAATATCAAATAAATAAATTCATGCTTAAGTTAGATTCATAAACAAACCTTTAATTTAATTTTATAATAATATGGGAATATAGAGAATGGTTCTAACTATCTATATTTTTATTTTCAGTGCAAAACAAACAGAAATTTGTTCATACTAATGAAGCTGCGCTCTATAATAAAATTACAAGATTGCAGAAATCAAAGCAATCTTATATGGCAAAGTTAAAAAAAGTGATGAAGTTGCCTGAAAACCCGGCATTTTTGAAAGCATTGAAAAATTTCACGACTGTTGCCACAATATTTACAATGTTTCAATTTAGAGAAGTTGGGAAGTCGAAAACAGGAAGACGCTACACCAAACAAGAAAAAGTAGCAGCTCTAGCACTGTATAAGCAGGGTCCCCGTGCGTACAGATGGTACAGAAAAGCTGTTGTTCTACCTTCGCCGCTGACACTGAGCCGTATGATCAGCACAGCTTCCCTGAAGCCCGGCTTGAATGAGAAGCTTTTCCAACAATTGAAAAAAAGAGTTGATAAAATGAGCAGCACAGAAAAATTATGTGTGTTGCTGTTTGACGAAATGGCACTTTCAGCCCATTTTGATTATAGCAGACGGAAGGACACTATTTCTGGATTTGTCACCAATGGAGCAAATAAAGACGACAAAATTGCTGATCATGTATTGGTCATTATGATCAGAGGGATACAACGGAATTACAAGCAACCAATTGCCTATTCCTTCTGTGCATCTACAACACCAGCAAATGACTTGGTAGTACAGATTAAAAATATAACAAGAAAATTAAGGTCCATTGGTTTAAAAGTTATAGCTACTATATGTGACCAAGGAGCAACAAATGTTAGTGCTATAAATTGGCTAATTAATGAAACCCGCCAGGATTATTTAAGAAAAGGGGAAACGGTTAGAAATGAAAAAATATTTGAAGTGGATGGAGAGGAAGTAGTGCCACTATATGACACACCCCATTTAATAAAAGGGATTAGAAATAACCTTTTGAACAAGGACTTAAAAGCTGTAATGGATGGAAAAGAGAAGACTGCCAAGTGGGATCACATTATTCTTTTATATAATGAAAACCCGGCCTACCAGGGTATCCGTCTTATGCCCAAACTGACAGAAAAGCATGTGATGCAAAAAAAGATTTCCAAAATGAAAGTGAAATGCGCAACTCAAGTTTTTAGCAGAACTGTCGCTGCAAATATGGGATATTTGTCAAGTAAGTAGTAATTTAATGTTTATTGCTGGCCAGATTTCCACAGTCTCTCAGTATACTAGTACCAGACAACCTGTTTCTGTTTGATTCAATGGTAGTGAATGCTGCCTTTGGTCCAAGGGTTGCGGATTCGATCCCCGCACGGTACAAACATTTGTGTGCATTAACACATTCATATTGGTCTGGGAGATTTTTATGTATTATTATAATATGTATTTACAAAAGAAAATAATTTAGTATATATATATAAATAATAATAATAATTATTTATTTATTTTATTTATTGTTTATTTTATACTGGACCAATAAATTTTGTATATTAATCATTACATTCACTACATACAAAAAGAGAAGTTGGTTAAATAAAAAAAACAATTAAATTTTCACCAATGGTAATGGACTAACTCAGAGTTAGATATTCTTCATAGTAAATTTATTGATTAAAATAAGTCACAGGATTTTTTAGCAACATCATAGTTCTAATTATTGTCACTTTTATTTCAGATGTTGGAATACTTCCAAAAGAGTGTCAAGAAACGGCAGACATTTTAATTTTTTTTGATAGCCTCTTTGATTCCTTGAATGGAAGTTTCGATAAATCGAAAAAAAAGAGGTGCCAAGCACCTACTCAACGCATGCACCCCAAATTCTAACCACAAGAAACTGTGGAGTGAGTCGAAAAAAGTATTGCGTACCATGAAATTTGTGGACAAATTTAATAGGACAGCTTCTGTTCCCAGCCTTAAAAATTGGTTACATACTATTGAAAATATTGAATATATTGTTGATGTTTTATCCAAAAAGTACAGCTTGACGTCAATATGGATGAGACATTTTAATCAGGATCCCCTGGAGAATTTTTTTGGATGCATAAGAAGCCAAGGCTACAGGAATAACATGCCAACATGTGCAGGTTTTGAAGTTGCATTTGCTGCCCTATTAATTAATAATTTAAGCAGTGTCCATTCTCCAGGGGCCAACTGTGAAAAAGACAGCTGCAAAATTTTTACAGCTTTAAATAGTTTATTTTTTGATAAAATAAACGATACGTCAAGCTGTACAGTTGAAGTAAATTTCGAGCATATTAATGGCGACAGCTTGTTTGTAAGTTTGGAGAAGAAAAAAAATAACCCAAAAATTAAAGCTCAAATATGTTACAGGCTATGTCCTAAAAAAAATCAACAAATACAAATGTGCAACATGCACAGATAATTTGTACAATAAAAAAGACAGTGATTTAAAAATAAGGGAATATTTTAAAAATAAATCTTGCTTAAAATATCCCTCACAAGCTCTCATAAAATGTTTTTCAAACATTCAAGATGTCGTCATCAATATTATCCGAAAAAATAGCAAGATGGATAATATTCAACAATACATCAAAACAATATTGTCAATAGTTATTGATTATTCTTTTATAACATGTAAAGAACATAAAATAGAAATAATTAAAACATTGAAAATGTAAGCACCAATTTATTTCTTTATAATTGGTGCAAAGATACCAATAAAATATTAAATGGAACAAGAAGTGATCATGATACTGAGGATGTGATACAATCAAATGCTGTAACCTACTTTAAACGAAAGTTTAGAAATAAATAATTTATTTGTCAATTGCTGTTTCATTTCTTCACTAATTTAAAAATAGTACATACTTAGTTGGAAATTAAGAATGTTGTTGATTTCTAATCCTTGATTTCCAGCTGATGTATGTACTATTTTTAAATACTGTAATTTTATCGGTATTAATAGTAGAGTATGCTATATTCTGTGCCGATCTACCTATACATATGTATACGCATAAAAAGTTGCACGTATTGGGCACCAGACGGCGACACTAGTCCTAATTTCTCGAGTGATGTCTCTATCTCAGTCTATTAAAAGGTACTCTGTGGTCGGATCGCGGAGTGTGAGGCTGTGGCCGATGCGTAGGCGCCGCGCGTCCCCGCGCGCTCCCCGCAGTCCCCACTGCAGTCCCCGCAGCGCGTTGGTTGAGACGATGTTAGCTGAGGGTCGCAGATTCGACCGCTCGCGCGCCAACACTCATGTTAAGGATGCCTCTGTTGTTCAGGAAAGGAGTAATGTGCGCTCGTCTGGGCACATTAAAACAGAACCTTATACAAGCATTCTGCACTCGCTGGATACATCTTTGCGTGCTACTATTCAGTCTGGGCCCATAAACAGTGTCACAATAATTAAAAGGCAATAACACCAATGCATCTACCAATCGTATTCGGAGATCTTCATTGATGTACGACCTTATCTTATACAGTATCTTTAGTTTATAAAACGCGTTTTTAATTTTCTCATTAATATGTTGTTCGTATTTTTGTTCGCTGTCTATGGTTAGTCCTAAGTTACGTGCACTAGTCACTTCTTCTATGGGACTTCCATCTATTTTAATCGCTTCCTTATGCTGTTTCTCATTAATATGTTGTTCGTATTTTTGTTCGCCGTCTATGATTAGTCCTAAGTTACGTGCACTAGTCACTTCTTCTATGGGACTTCCATCTATTTTAATCGCTTCCTTATGCTGTTTAACTCGGTCAATTTGTTGCTTGGTGCCCAGAATCAACACTTTAGATTTTGCAGGGTTAAGCGATAAAGAATTCTTTATCGACCAGTCATGTATTCGTTGGAGGTCGCAGTTGATTTCTGTGACAGACTCTTTTATGTCTTTAGAGTGGAATGAGTGGTACAGTTGCGTGTCATCTGCGTACAAGTGATATTGACATGTCTTTAGATTCGAAGGTAAGTCTGCTGTATGGATTGTAATGAGCACCGGACTAAGAATTGAACCTTGTGGTACGCCGCGCGAAAGTTTCCTTATATCTGAGCGTCTTGTACTGCCATCTTCGCCGTCAATTACGACCACCTGTTCTCTATTTGTAAGAAATGTTCTGAACCATAAGCAGGTGTCGTTGGAGAACCCGTATGCGAAAAGTTTGGCTAGCAGCGTGTCAGGATGTAAGCAATCAAATGCCCTTGAAAAATCCAGTAAAATCAATATACTACTTAAACTCCTATCCGACGCCTCAGTAAAGTTACCTGTAACATGTAGTAGAGCACTTTCTGTGCCTTTCCGAAACCTAGATTGAAATTTTGGTATAATTTGCTAATTTTCTAAATAATCTTCAATCTGTTTGAGCACTACTCTTTCAAGTACTTTTGATAAAGTGGGTAAGATTGATATCGGGCGGAGGTCTTTCATTTGCTCAGTAGCATCATTTTTGGGAATGGGTCTTATTAAAGCTGTTTTCTAACATGACGGAAAGGTATTTGTTGTTATCGATTTATTCACAATTGCTAATATTATGGGGACAGTAAAGTCTAAGGTCATTTTAATCATATCTATGTTATATCGTCATTACCTGTTGCAGTGGTTGTGATATTATTTATGATTTTTCGAACTTCAATTTCTGTTGCAGGTGTAAGGTGAAATTTATTATCAGGTCTGCTTCATCATTTCAGCCAATAGACGTCCACTGCTGGACATAGGCCTCCCCCAAAGTTCTCCACACAGATCGGTCCTGTGCCACCCGCATCCAATGGACTCCCGCGACCTTTACCAGATCGTCGGTCCACTGGTGGGAGGACTGCCACGACTGCGGCCTCCTGCGCGTGGCCTCCACTCAAGGACCTTTCCACCCCAACGGCCGTCTGTTCTCCTCGCAATGTGCCCTGCCCATTGCCACTTCAGCCACGCAATTCTTTGGACTATGTCCGTGACCTTAGATCTCCTGCGGATCTCATCATTTCTGACACGATCACGCAAGGAGATTCCGAGCATAGTCACGCAAGGAGATTCCGAGCATGTCTGCTTATAATAATAATAATAATAATCAGGTGGGTACAAATTATCTAGCAGCACATCAATTAGTCATCTAATGTACATGGATGATATAAAATTATTTTCACAAACAGATAAAGATATGAAAAAATTAATAGATATAACAAAAGATTTTAGTACAGATATAAATATGTCGTTTGGACTAGATAAATGCAGAACACTCAGGATTATCAAAGGGAAAGTTAAAGGAACCAATGTAGAAGAAAGCGAACAGTTCAACTTTAGATTAATGGAGCCGACAGATACATACAAATATCTTGGTGTACAACAAGCCAAAAGGATACAGCATATTCAAATAAAAAAGAATTTAACTAAAGAATATTTCAGGAGGGTAAATCTCTTATGTAAGAAACAACTTTATTCCAAAAATCTATTTAAAGCTATAAATACATACGCAGTGCCTATCCTTACATATTCATTTGGTGTTATAAAATGGACAAAAACAGATATAAATAAATTAGAAATAACTACTAGAACTACATTAACCAAACATAACTACTTGCATCCTAAATCAGCAATAGAGAGAGCAACAATAAAAAGAGAAAAGGGAGGTCGGGGTCTGATAGATCTAAAACTTATGTGGATGGAGCAAACACAAAAATTCAGAAGCTTTTTCTATAAAAAGTCCTCTACCAGTAATATACATTCCACTGTGGTAGATGCAGATGACAACTATACACCACTGAATTTACAAAATAAAGACTTACAATTCATTAGCAGACAGGAGCACGAAAGCCAAAAGACAACAGCATGGCGAAGAAAGGAATTGCACGGCAGACATTACCATGATCTTGAGCAACCACATGTAGATTTAATAGCTAGTAATACATTTTTAAAGCTTGGTTCCCTCTTTCCAGAAACAGAAGGTTTTATAATTGCTATCCAAGATCAAATAATAAACACCAGAAACTACAAAAAATATATACTCAAAGACCGTACTCTAATAAACGACAAATGTAGAAAATGCAATAGACAATCTGAAACAATTCAACATATTACTAGTGCTTGCCCTAATCTTACCCAAACCGACTACACTCATCGCCACAACCAAGTTTGCAATATTATACACCAAAAATTAGCTTTTAAACATAAACTCATTTCTGGAAAACCCTTACCCTATTACCAATACAGTCCGAAGCCAGTGCTCGAGAGCAGCAGTTACAAGATGTACTACGACAGAGCAATACTGACAGACAGAACTATACACAACAATAGACCTGATATAACCCTGGTTGACAAACAGAAGAAAATAGTTTACTTATTAGATGTCGCAGTGCCAAATACACACAATCTACATAAAACAATCACAGAAAAGATCCATAAATATACAGAGTTAAAGGAAGAGATCATAAAAATTTGGAACATGAATAAAGTGTACATCTTGCCGCTGGTGCTCTCTAGCACTGGTGTAATCCCAAAACATCTGCTGACTACAATACGCACTCTTAATCTACCGGAGAGTACGTACATAACCATGCAAAAGGCAGCAATATTAAACACGTGTCGAATAGTTCGCAAGTTCCTACAGGACGACACCACTCATACAAATCCAATCACTGCAGAAACTGTGGCTCACTTGGTCTAGGCCCGTGAGTCCAGTATTATACCAAAATGATTATAAGATCATTTTGAGAGATAGAAACTATCACAAAAACATAATAATAATAAAGCCCTTTATTTCTGAAACATATTTTACACATTTTTTACATTTCCAAAACTTATAATATATCTATAGTTTCAGTGTGCCTTGAGGCAAAGGCCTCCTCCAACTCTTTCCACTGTATTCTGTCGGTTGCCACTCTCATCCAGAGAGGTCCTATGGTCATTCTTATTTCGTCTTCCCATCTCCTTGCTTTTCGACCTCGGCTCCTTGCGCTGTCCCTTGGATACCAAACTGTCACTAGTTTGCTCCATTTATCCTTTTTGCAGCGGAGCATATGCCCAGTCCACCTCCATTTAAGTTGGTCAATGCGTGATAGGATGTCTGCTACTTTCGTTTTTTGCCTGATATCTGTACTTCTAACTTTATCCCTTAGTTTTAGACCCAGCATGCTCCTTTCCATTGCTCTTTGACACGTTGCAAGTTTTTCTCTATGACGTTTCGTTAGAGCCCAGGTTTCGCATCCATATGTTATGCAGGGTAGGATACAGGTGTCATAAGTCTTCTTTTTTATTTTAATGCCTAATTCCTTGCTTTTCATAATTTCTTTCAAAGCCCAGTATTTTTTCCATCCTGTTGCAATTCTTTTATCGATTTCTTTGGACATTTGGTCGTTTGGTGAAATTATCTGGCTCAGATATACATACTCCTCAACATATTCGAGTTTCTGTCCACAGACGGTTATGTCTATAGGAATTGAGTTTGTCATCATTTTGGTTTTTGATGAGTTCATCTCCAGACCTACTTCTTTACTTCTGTTTGCTAATGTTTGTACCATTTGCTCCAGTAGTCGTGGATTTTCCTCCAGTAGAACCAGGTCGTCTGCAAATCTCAGGTGGTTTAAACGTAGTCCGTTTATATTTAGCCCCAGATTATCCCATTCTAATTTTCTGAACATCTGCTCTAGCACTGCAGAAAATAGCTTTGGTGACAGTGGGTCTCCTTGCCTGACACCTCTCTCCACTGGAAAAGCTTCTCCACATGATTCCAGCCTGATCCTTGCCTTGCTTTTGCTATAGATATCCTCTATGATCTTCACATAAAGATTATGAATTCCCTGCTCTCTCAGACTTTGCCATACTGCTTCGTGTTTAAGGCTATCAAACGCTTTGGAGTAATCTATAAAGGCCATGTAAAGAGTTTTGTTGTATTCGTTGTACTTTTGTATGAGCTGTTTGACTGTATGTATATGGTCGATTGTGCTGAAGCCTTTTCTAAACCCAGCCTGTTCCTTAGGTTGGTTTTCTTCGAGCTTGATTGTTATTCTGTCCAAAATTACTTTTGCAAATACTTTGTATATGTTTGAAATTAGTGATATGGGTCTGTAATTTCCTATATCATCTATTGAGCCTTTCTTGTATAATAATATGATGTGTGATTCTGCCCATTGATTTGGGATGCTGCCAGTATGTAAAATTTCATTGAATACTTCAGTTAGCATTTGGCTTATTTCTTCGATTGTTCCTCTAATAAGTTCGTTTGTGATTTTATCCGGACCGGGTGCTTTTTCCATCTTTTGGCTTTTTATAGCTTTTTCTACTTCTGATACTAATATTTCTGGTACATGTTCTGTTTCCTCACTATTCTTCTGTAAGATCTGTTCTGCACCGTCCATTGGCGTGTTTGACTGCATGTTTGAATATAGTAAACGGTAGTAGTTTGTAGCTATATTTTGTATTTTGTTTCGTGAAGTATTTGGCAATCCTTTGTCTCTCAAACTTGGTATCCATTCCTTTCCCTTTTCTCGAAGTTCCTTGAGCGCTTTTCTTGTACCTCCTGTTCTGTTAATATGGCTTTCTAGTATTTTATTTCTTCTATTTTTCCTATCTTTTCTCATATTTTCGCGTATCAATTTACTGAGGTTGGAGATTTCTTTCTGATTTTCTTTTTCTTTTTTTGATAATAGATTTTTCTGGTCTTCTATTAATTTTATTGTTTTTTCTGATAGGTATGATTATTTTCTTTTGTTAGGTTGTACTCTTGTTAATTCTTTGAGTTTGTTTTCTACTCTTTTATACTTTTGATTTAGGTCCATACTATCTGATATAACAACATCCATCTGGTCTTCTTCAATATCTGTGTATCCTGTTTTTAACATTTGAATGGCTTTAGGCCGTGACTTTTTTGGGCCCCTTATGTTCAGACAGCTGCGTACCATACGATGGTTGGAATTAAAGTTTAAGTTTTGTATTACTCCTGTGTCACTAAACAGTCTAGGTTTGTTGGTCATAATATAATCTATTTCATTTTTAACTTTTCCGTCTGGAGACACCCATGTCCATTTGTTTTTCGGCTTTTTACGGAATACTGAATTAAGAAGTGTTAAGTTTTTCTCAAGCAGGAATTCTACTAATTTTTCGCCGTTTTTGCTTCTTTTGCCACTTCCGTATTTCCCTAGTATATGCTCTTCCTCAGCTTTTCTAGCCCCTACTTGGGCATTGAAGTCTCCCATGAGTACGACATGGTTTTCTGCGTATTTTTCCGTAACTTCACTCAGTCTTTCGTAGAATGTCTCTTTGTCTGTTCTTGTTGCTTGTTCTGTCGGCGAGTAAATTTGGATAACTTGTCAGTGTTTTGGCGTATTTAGTTAGTTTAATATGTATAACTGCTATTCTATCTGAAATTCCTTCAAATCCAATTATGCTGCTTTTGAGTGTTGATTTTATCATAAATCCTACACCTCTTTGTCCAGCTACTTCGCCTTTGTGGAATAATATATAGTGTTCTCTCTCTTCTATTCCTTCTCCTATTCTGCGCATCTTGCTGATGCCCAAAATGTCCCACTTGATGTTCGAGATAGCTATTTCTAATTCATGAAGACTTTCTGGTGTTCTTAGGGTTCGTGTGTTGAGGGTACATATATATAGATTATACCGACTTACAGTATTTACAGTATATGACGGGTTTGTTGGAGGGTAGTGGTCGTCTTTCCCCACGGTAACCATCCGGATTAGGGATCGACTTTCCCCACGGTGACCAGCCGGATTGGGGAATGTTGTTTTTGTTTTTTCTTTATTAGTTTTCTTGCTTGTAATTCGGCTTCCGTTCCTCAGTTTTTTGTCGGCGTTTCCTCTTCTCTTTGTTTCCTATTGTGCCTCATTTTATCAAAGGGGTTCACCTTTGTCAGTTTGCTAGGCTGCAGTGTTTCTAACTGTGTTGGGTCCTTTTCCTTTGAGAAATTACTGGGTGGCGTTTGTGGTGGTGAAGATGGAACTCTCTTCCTCTTTTCATATGTTTTCTCTTTTGCAGGTTTGACTATGAGTTGGTCGTATTTTATAATCGCAAATTTTCCTGCTTTTCTGGCTTCGTTCAGTTTTGGAATTAACTCCTTCCTCTTTTCGAGTACCTCTTTTGGAAAATCTTCTGATATATAAATATGTTCAGCTATTTTCTTTTTGTTCTTAAGTAGTTCGGTTTTCCTCCATCCCAATATTAAAGTAATTTTTATTGGTCTTGGTTTTCCCTCAATTTTGCGTCCTACTCTGTTCAAATTGTTTATTTCCCATTTGTCCTACTCTACTAAATTCAGGTTTTTGTATGCATTGTTTAGAGTACTCATAACCATCTCCATCAGCTCCTTGCTGTCTTTTTCTTTTTCTTCCACTCCATAAATAATCACGTTATTCTTTCTGGCATCTAGTTCAAGACCCTTTACTTTCGAATTCAAGTTTGTGATCTCGCTTTTTAATGTCTCATTTTCTTGTATAATCGGAAGAGTTTCTCATCAATTTTGTCAGAGATAGTTTTGTTTATATTATCAATTATAATTTCAGTTTGTATTTTCATTTCTTCTCTAATTTGTATAAGTAACAACTTCGATTTCTCATCCATGTTTCCCAAGATTTGGGGAAAAATTCTACGATGGCAACACTAAGGCGAAATGTTTTCTTAAAAACCTTGAACCCAGAGCCGTGAACTAGATTTATAATTGTCTATGGTCGTTCAATTTCATCATTGACTTAAATATATGGACCGGGCCTATTGTCCTATACAGAAATCAGTTATACAAATACCATGCATGTCGACGTGGAATTCTCAAAACTATTGTTCTCTCTATCTAACTCAGCCTTGATTTCATAAGTGGAAAGAGATGACACTATTTCATTCAGCTCTATAATCGGAAAAATTGTCATTTGACAACCACGTTAATGCCTAATGCGGCCAAAAAGCCATGTTTAGTTACAGTTTTCTGAAGTACATGAAGTGTCAACTCACCGTTTCTTCCGACAAAAATAACTAATAATTTCTTTTCTTTTGAGAACTCGTTGTCCACATTACACAGGATATTGAAGAAACATTTAATCATTATGCCCAAGTGTAGTGTTATAGGATGTGGCTCAAGGAAAAGCGAAAATCAGCAAATATTAACATTGCACCGGTATGTTATATTTTTTTCTAATTATTATAAAATGTTCATTATATTTATAGAAACTTTGAATGTTTTACACTTTTGTTTCCCCGTGTGATTCTATCCGTGTGTTTTCAGTCCACGATTATGCTTCATTTTGAATATTTTTATGTTATAAAAATTCGTGAGTTTTATACTAGGGTTGTAGTAAAAACATCGATAATATTTTACGATGAAGATAAACCTTTTATGCTAAGCGATGAATTTCACTTTGGGGAGTATTGTAATAATTTGATTTTGATCACATATCGTAAACTCGTCAATTTGAGATTGTTATTAATGATACCGGTATTACATACCTACTGCTACGACCTCCCGTTTTTATTCACTGAGCTACCATTGCCCTAACTCTATTATTAAGAGTAGATAATATCATTATAATCTTATCAATAATACCATAATTTTCTTACTTACAGATCTCTTTCTACAAACTGCGACGAACTGAACTCAGGAAGATAATATCACTACAAGCTCTACTACCTACTACCACCATAATTGTAAATTGAATACATATCTGTATACCTAGTTGTAGTGGACGAGGTGGAGGAAAGAAAACTCGGTATTAGAGAGTAAAGAAATACTTATTTAGCGGTCACAGACCAAACTATTAAAATAATTAAAATTACGAATTAGATGTGCGCGTTAGGTGTTCCTTGTATGCAGTGGCGATCCGGATGTCCGTTGAGTCGATTTCCGCGACGTCATCGGCGCCTCCCATTGGTCCGCTTGTGCGATATCACGTTATGAAGCACCAATGAGAGCGGACGCATATCACGCGATAAAATTCGTTGATTGGAATGATTGGTTCTATGATCCTGGTGTTGCCGCTATGATCCTGGTGTTGCCGCAACACTAGTTAAGTTTAATTTTGCAATAAAAAGATCTATATTATCTATTACATATTAAGAGCATAATTATTACCTACTTCAAGAAGACTTGTAAACTTTGTGCAATAAAGAGTACCTATCTATTTATACTTTGATTTTCATTTAACCAGTAACTTAAGCTTCTAATCAATCAATTTTACGAATGTCATTTTAGGCTTTCAAATTAGGATTTGAGACGAGTTCTGTCAAAACAACTTCCATCGGTCTCAAACGAAAGAATGGTCACTTCAAATTACGAAATGACGTTCTCAATCGTTTGGTTGAGTCTCAAAATTACTTCAATACTCAATGCTTTATTTGCGTTTCACTTCAAATTAGACCCCCAGTCAGTATCGACTTGACAAATTATGATATCAATAAAGCATTATCAACAGAGCAGCACTAAAATAGCTGTCAGTCCGCCATTTTATGTTCTAAACCGGCACGTTTTTTTTGTAGGTATTTCTGCTCTATATTTATAACTCATTGAATTTCATTCGCTCAGTAACTGTCAGTTTTTCGGTAACTGTCAAATTAATTTTGAAATGACTCACTGTCCTTGCACCTTATTTCCGATTTTTCTCGTGAAGTTGATGTTTTCCTGACGGGATAACAGTTATTCGTCGGGAAATCACAGGTGGTCTTCGCGTTTTTGCAGTCCGGATCACTTTAAATGCTGTTAATCAGGATTTTGGCGAGAGTTTTCGGGAGATTACTTAGAAGCGCGTGATGTCACTTTGACAGCCGGAAGCCGAAAAACTCCTATCCGACGCCTCAGTAAAGTTACCTGTAACATGTAGTAGAGCACTTTCTGTGCCTTTCCGAAACCTAGATTGAAATTTTGGTATAATTTGCTAATTTTCTAAATAATCTTCAATCTGTTTGAGCACTACTCTTTCAAGTACTTTTGATAAAGTGGGTAAGATTGATATCGGGCGGAGGTCTTTCATTTGCTCAGTAGCATCATTTTTGGGAATGGGTCTTATTAAAGCTGTTTTCTAACATGACGGAAAGGTATTTGTTGTTATCGATTTATTCACAATTGCTAATATTATGGGGAGAGTAAAGTCTAAGGTCATTTTAATCATATCTATGTTATATCGTCATTACCTGTTGCAGTGGTTGTGATATTATTTATGATTTTTCGAACTTCAATTTCTGTTGCAGGTGTAAGGTGAAATTTATTATCAGGTCTGCTTACTTTATTTAAAATATTTGCATTACTTTGTGAACGTGTTCATTGTATTATCCGGCAGCTTGAGGAAATAATCGTTGATTTTGTTCGGGTCGGCAAGATGTTTAGGGATTTCCCTTCTACTAGTATTATCTTGCATTACCGTTTTTTTCATATGTCCCCATAGTTCTTTGGGCCTATTCAGGTTGTTATTTAGATAGTGGTTAAAGTATGCTTTCTTTTCGCGTTCTATAGTTCCTGTCACGTGATTTTTGAGACTTCGATAATATGCTATAGAACTGACTGTTAGCCATTTGTGATCGTACCAAAGCATCATTTCTTAATTTGATCATGAACTTAACCATATCAGTAATCCACGGTTTTTGAGGTGCTTAAATGATTGTCTTATTTTTTGGGGAATGTTTGTCAAATAAGTCCACTATATACTTATAATTATAATAATAATTTACGTCTTCAGCCTCTATAACTGTTCTCCAAGGAATGAATTTCAAATCCTCCTCAAAGATTTTTTCGTCTATATTTCCGATTTCGTAAGCTGCGTGACACTCTAATTTTCCTTCTAAACTTGGGTTTCTTAATACAAAAATCTGCTAACACCAAACCATTTCTATTATGTACAACTGTTACTGTTTTACAACTTGAGGTAATATTAGTCATAACAATGTCAAGTAAGGTCTCAGAATCATCCGTTACTCTAGTTGATTCGGTGACTATTTGTACCAGGCCCTGCTGATGGCAAAACGCTAATAGGTATCGTGAGCGAGTAGAGTTACTATTTAGTAAATCTATGTTTAAGTCTCCTAATATACACGTATAGTTGCTGGTTGAAACACAGTTGACGGACTCACTTAAGGAATCAAGGGCCTCCTGCACGGACACACTTTCTGGTCTATAAGCCGTACCTACAGTCATAGTGGCACCTGGAAGTTGTATCTCTAACCATAACTGTTCCAAATTCGATGTCGGGTGTTGATGAACACGAGTGCTAATACCGTCTCTAACGTAAAATCCTACGCCACCTCCTCTTCTTGCCTTACGAGCTCTATGAATGAATTTATAGTGTGGAATTATCGTTGCAAGTGCAACTTGTCTCTCACTGAGCCAAGTTTCATTTAATGCAAGAATATCCGGTTTGTGATTTAAAAATGAAACCAACAGCTCATCTTGACCCGTATTTAACGATCTAGCGTTTAATAGCCCTAATTTCAAACATTTATTTTTAAAGTTGATGAACTGTAAAACAAACGCGTATATAATCTGAACATATTTACAGTTAATCAGCCATTGCCTCAATAAGGATAGGTGGCGTTGGCCAGCACATAGTATACCGTAGTACAGATACATAAGAGAAGAATATTTTACATGCATTACAGAAATATCTTTTTTTACAATAATCATACATAAGATTTTTTCTATTTCTATTTCTATATATATACAAACGAAATCAGACAGAAAAATATTAAGCAAAAAAGCAGCATCAACCATTTCAAATCTTAACATGGTATTGAATACAAATAGGTAATAATAACCAATGTAACAATAGTTAGTAGGTGTCTGCCGCGCGAACAGCATCCAGTCCAAAAACACTGACGAGGTCAGCCTCCGATCGGATGCGATACCGCGGCGAGTCTCTGCCCTGGTACTGGCGCACGAACACTCAGCCGTCCCTCGTCCATACATAGCGCCAGTTGCAGCGATTTTTTAATTCGCGCGCTCGGCTGAACAGTTGCCTGTAGGTTTTTGTGAGGCGTTTGTTGACATAAAAACGTCGCGGGGGTTCCGGCAGCCCTGCACCCTCGGTAGTGACTCCTCGCCGAACTCGCGCTGCCTTTAAAAGTTCATCCCGAATAGAGCGCCGTGCCACTCTCACGACAATAGAACGGGGCCTGGAGGACGACGTAGACTCCGCTGTATCAGGTACACGCCCCACACGCGTAACATTTACCAAATCGTTCTCAGTTAGGTTTATACCAAGTTTTCCCGCCAGTGTCATCGCGATGTGTGGGAGGCTTTCCCCCTTTTGTTCCGGGACGCACGATATTTCTAAATCAGTCAGTAATAGATCTTAATCTCGGTCGTTTAGCTCCGCTTTTATCTGTTCAACTGTCGCTGGCAGCGAGCTGCACAAGCCTTCTGTTCTTGTGCGTTGTTGTTCTAATAATTTTATTCGTTCATCCAGTTTTTCTATCCGGCTTTCACACTCGTCCATTCTTCCCAGGATAGTAGTTGCTTCAGTTCAGCACGCTTCCGTGGCTGTTTCCGGGCTCAGCTATCGGACGCGTCCCCCGGTGGCGGATAGGGGAATGCCCCCCAGATATGAGGGGTACCGGCTTCGACCGGCGCGGACCAAAACCGGCACACCATAACCACCTCATTGAGAGGAGGCCGGGGGCCCGCTCACTGAGAGTGGGCTGCGAGGAAGAAAACCTCTCTAAAAATCACTGAGAGATGGCGGCAGCGGGAGCTTTGGCTTTTGCTGCATAGGTCGCTACCTTAGCGATGGTGGACGGCTCGAGAGAGCCTTCCTTTTTGCGCGGCGGGCCCCGGGTCGCGGGTTGCGGCTCGGGGTTAGGGATCCAGTATGACTGGCCCCCGTCGAGCAAACTGCGCACACTGGCTGGCCGCGGTCATGTCTCACGGGCAGTGCGGTGTGTGTAGGGGGCTTGCCTTAATTGGCCGGCCCGAGTGGAGTTTCAAGGATTGGACTGCTCTCCAGGCGACAGTACGTCGCCTGTCTGAGGAATTGGCGGCGGTCCGGAGCGAGCTCCAGGTCCTGCGTGCAGAGCGCGCACTAGCGACGGCCATGGCGTCGGCGGCGAGTGAGGCCCCTCTGTACCCTCCTCCTCCGCCCCACCCCGCCCCAAGGGCGAAGGCGGCCCCGAAGGGGACAGCCCAAAAGGCTGCGCCTCAGGGCAGTGATGATTTTGAGGCGCGCATAGCGGCCATAATTGAGACCCGGCTGCGCGAGCAGACCCTTCAGGAGCGGAACTTTGTCCGCTCCCTCTTCTAGGGTCTGGAGGGCCGGCTCCTCCCGGAGCCGAGAATCCGCCCTCCGCTCGCCGCTGATAAGCAGCGCGAAGCTGCGGCCGCCGGGGTAGCCTCCGCACCCACTCCTCTCCTTCCTCAATCGAAGAAGGGAAAACGAGTGGGAAAATCGTCGGCAAAAGCCACGATCGCGAGTGCGACGCTCCCCGGGCCCGTGACTCGCGCGAGGAGTTACGCTGCCACCGCAGCGACCAGCGCTGCGCCCAGCGGGTCAGGGAACCTTCCCTCTCGCTCACTGACCAGGGAACCGGTGGCCTCCACCTCCTGGGCGGTAGACCCTCTCCTGCCAGCCAGCACCCCTGTCAATGAGGGGTGGTAGACAGTCGGCAGGAAGCCCAACAAGGAGATGAGGAAGGGGCAGACAGCGAGAGCAACCGACGCTGCCCAAAATGCTCCCCCTGAACAGGTCGGCCTGACGGGCGGCAAGAAGGCGAAAAAGGGCGGGAGGAAGAAGAAGTCCTCTTCAGCCCCCTCAAATGCGGCCTCTTCTGTAAAGAGGCTCGTGGCCCCAAGGTCGTTGGCCGTCATCGTCACCTTAACAACCGAGGCAGTGGTGGAAGGGTGAGACCTATGACAAGGTTCTCACCCGGGCTCGCCAGGCCATCGGCGACGCCGCATCGCTGGGCATCGCCCAGCTTCGCTGCCGGCATACCGCCACGGGGGCTCGAAAGTTCGAGCTCCCCGGCGCGGCAAGTGGCCCTGCAGCGGACGCCTTTGCGGCCAGGCTGCGCGAGGTGGTGGCAGACGTGGCGCACGTCAGGCGTCCGGTGCGCTGCGCCACCCTCCTGGTGACCGAGCTAGACGACTCGATCACCAAGGAAGAGGTAGTGGCGAAGGCGGCGGAAGTCGGCGGCTGCGACGCAGCGGCCGTTAAAAGTGGAGAAATCCGTCACGGCCGATGGGGCCTAGGCCAGGTCCGCCTACAGTTGCCCATCACGGCAGCGAAGGCGGTCCTAAGAGCAGGCCGTCTACTAGTGGGCTGGAGCTCGGCCGGTGTGAAAGCACTGGAGGAAGAACCCCTCCGGTGCTCCATGCTACAAGTGCCTCTGCACCGGCCATACCGTGGCCATGTGTCCCTCAGAGATTGTCCGCTCAAGCCTGTGCTACAGGTGCGGACAAGAGGGACACCAGTCCAAGGACTGCGCGGCAAAAGTGCCCCGCTGCGCCGTTTGTGCCGCCGCAGGCCGGCCAGCGGAACATTCGATGCGGGGGAGGCGCTGCCGCCCTCCCCCCAAGAAGGGAAAGCAGCAGCCCGCCGCTGCTGCCACCACTGCCGCTGGGGCTCCCCCGGCGGCGCAGGCTGAGGAGGGTGCGATGTCCGAATGATGCCGCAGTTCGGACAAAACCTTCCTTCAGACGAACATAAATCAGTGGCCGAGTGGCAGTCGGACGTGGTGGTGGTCGCCGAGCCATATTTTATCCCTGACGGATGGTTTGGCAACACGGACGGGGTGGCCGCCATTTTCAAGCGGTCTTCATCTGTCTTTCCCCCCCTCTCATTCGTGGAGAGGGGGTCTGGTTTCGTGGTCGCCGGTTCGGAGGACCTGGTCGTGGTTGCGACCTATTTTTCCCCCAACCGGCCTTTGGCCGAATTTGAGGCCTTTTTAGTCACCCTGGGCGCAGTGTTGGGCCGTCTGGCACCGCGCCCAGTGATAGTTGCCGGTGACCTCAATGCGAAGTCCACCGCATGGGGGAACCCGGCAACAGACCCGAGGGGTCAAGCCTTGCAGGAGTGGGCGGTGGCATGCAGCCTCACCCTCCTCAATCAAGGCTCAACCCACACGTGCGTGAGGCATAATGGTGGCTCTGTGGTGGACGTCACCTTCGCCAACCCCACCATAGCTGCACGCACCTCAGGGTGGACCGTGGAGGACGCCGAAACGCTGTCCGACCACCGTTATATACGGTTCGGGGTCGGCAGCGCCCCGGGGGCGCAGCCAGCAGAGAGGCGGCCTTCTCCCTTTCCGCGTTGGGCCCTCACCAGGCTCGACAAAGAGAAGGCAAAGATGGCGGCGTTTGTCCAGGACTGGTTTTTCCCAGTCCTGGATGAAGACGACGTCGACCTCAGGGCAGCTGCCCTCCGGGCAAGTCTGACCGAGGTATGCGATGCCAGCATGCCTCGGTCACGGCGTCCGGGCTCGCGCCACGCCGTGTATTGGTGGTCGGCGGAGCTGCCGCAGCCTGCTGCGCGGCGCGGCGGGCTTTCATAGGGCCTTTCAAAGGGCCTTTCAAAAGGCCAGGCTGCGGGGTCGTCGGGACCCTGCAGGACCGCCTGTACCAGACTTTTAGTCAGGCCAGGTGGACACTAAAATATCATATAGGCAGGGCCAAGGACGCCGCAAGGTCCGATGGAGGCTACTACAGTCGAAACAACAGAAAGGCGTGATAGCCAAAGAGAAAGGCAGAGGAGAAAAAGCAGCAAAGCCAATCTTTGAACTCGCAGAGGCGGACAGTGAAACGACTCCATGATGGAGGGTACTACGGTTGAATTTGAATTGAATGGCGTACCTAATAGTCGAAAAAAGGAGCAGAATAAGAAGAACAGTGAGTACCTACTACCACCAAGCCAGAACAGAATATTGTGACAGTTGAAGAGAAGAGAAGGGAGGCATATTTATAGAATAGCAGAGGCGGATAAAGAAACTAGCAACTCTATGACCGAGGATCCTTCAACTAAACTAGAAGAAAATAGCGTGTAGCCGAAGAGAAAAGCAGAATACGAAGACGAGCGAAGTACCTAAATATTTGAAATAGAAACGAACAGCGAAACTGGCGACTCTACGATAGAACTCCACGATAGATACTACAGTTGAACCAGTAGTGGCGTAGTCCTCTGCAGGTTGCTTCGGAGCCTACGGTTCTGGATCCTCGAGGTGGTGGGAAATGAAAGTGGACTGTATCTATAGGGGGTTTTAATAAGACCGAAAATAGTTAGCTACAAGAAATACAAGTAAGACGTGCGCGCGGTTCTGTGGTCGGTGAGGTCTGTCCCGGGGGGCGGGCGTGCGCGTGCGAGTATATGTTTCGTCCTCGCCCCGCGCGTCCCGCGCAGCCCGCTATGTTCGGCCCGCGCATAGTGATATCTTCACTATACTCCCCGCCTTGAAGAGTCTTCTTCAATATTCATCTTTATAAGGGGCAGGCAAAGGGGGCAGAGATGGTGTTGAAGGCGTGACGTAGATTTCTGCGTGCTGATGTCTGCTACTCCGGTGACACCGTCTGTGCCGGGCGAGAGTCAGTTGACTTCTCCAAGTGGCCGCATAAGTGACGGTGTCATTCTGTCCCTTTGATTAGGACAAGTGATCCCTCCTTGAGCTCTCTAACCGACGTGTGCCATTGGTTCTGCAGTGATAGATAAGTTCATGTGAGAATCGTGACCAAAGGTGCTGCTTGAGCGCTGATGTGATGAAAACGCTGCAGCTAAGAGATTCTCCTGTTGCGGACAAGGCAAAGATACGATCGATCGTACAATAAGGAAAGCAAGGATAAGACCAAGAAAGAAAGAAAAAAAAAGAATTTAGAAAGAATTTAGATTCGCTTCTACCTGTATCAGTCAGTAGGGTGACCATTTTCTCGAATTCTAAATGGGACAAGTTCTAAAGGGAAAAATCTACTATAAATTAATTAATTAGCTATGTTTGATCCAAAATAGGGGATACAAGCAAAGATAAAAGAAAGGTTACCTTGGTCATTGGAAAATCGAGATAAATAAAAGATCTTTAAATAGTTTAATAATAATTAAAAGTCCCTTTAAATGTAGTTTTGCTGCCCGGGAACACATTCTGGGGCTTCCCATGGCGAGTGGTAGACGTTTGAGAGCTGCACTGGAATCAAAGCTTCCTTGGTTAGACAAATACTTCATATAACCGGGACTAAACGCGACGAAATTTAATAAGTACATTCTAGCACTTACTGCTTGACGTTTCGACTGCGTTACAACAGCCGTGGTCACAAGCGAACTGGAGGCACACGGCATTGTCTGCTACGCCCGGCTTGTGCATCTTCGGATACCCTCCCGGTTATATGAAGTATTTGTATAATGCAACGCGAAAGTTTAAAAACATTCCTTGGCTAGTTCTGAAATACGCTCAAAATGCAACGCCTGTGTGGCTAAGCAAGCAAAGGCACAAATAGGTATACGATTTTATTAGTTGTACTGCAACTTCTCCCTTTATGGCATAAAATCAGCACTGGTCTAAGATAAAGATACTCAAGGATTCGAGATATAAGTAGATACTCCAAGTGTACTTGGTTGCAAGGCAGATTAGACCTGCACATAAGTAATGTTGGACGAACAAAATCGATTGCCTAGGACAGCACTAGGCGTACCCCATCCCTAATGTCATTTGACAGTAGAACTGTCATTCAATTCATTCAGAGATAGATTCGCGCGGGATTCTGTGGGTAACTGTGAAACAAGCCGCATCGGCTGATGCAATCCAAAGATTTTAATTAGTATCTAGTGGTTTTTAGTGTACAAATTTGGTGTTACTTTGTGCAGTGAAGTGCCGCAGGGTGATATTAATATAAGAATCATTGAATTGTGTCGTTTTTAACACTGCTATTGTGTGTCGAGTGATTTGTCACGTGAACAACTTGCTTTGACCTAATAGAGTCTTAAAACCTACGGCTTTGTTAAAAATAGTCACCACAGAATCCTCAGGACATTAAAACGCTAAACACCGGCGTTTTATTGAGTGACTGTGACTTCGACTGACTTCGACTGTTGACTACACTTTATCAACCTACACTTGACATTGGCAAAATTAAATGTGTCATAAACACAATACAAGCCATTAACAAAAAAAAAAAAAATAGATTCGCGCGCTCTGGCGCTCTGTGATTGTGATATTAATTTATTCGAGTAAAACTGTGTAATATCATTTAAAATGCATTTCATTGTTATTAGATCAGAAGTGAGACCGTAATTCATAGCCCGCAGCTATTTTCGCAACGTAATTATACAGATTTTTGTGAAAATCGTGTCAAGTTGGCGGCATCCGCAAAACCGAGTTTGGTCGTAATAAAATCATGTTAAATACCGTGTTGACATATAAATACGCGATGAATCGTTGTTTTGTAATCATATAGTAACTTTATCTAACACTTCCTATCACAATAAACGCATTTTGAGTAAATCAAAATATGAAAGTAACCTATGAAAAGTACGACGCAAAAGTTTGTATACCAAAAGTTTATAATTGTACGAAAGAGGTTTCCTGTAGTTTTATCAATGGTTTTATCCCAGAGAAGGGTGTATTGAAACCTATCAGCTCTGGAAGGCACGGGACATGGTGTAGACACGCATTTTTGACAGGTACTATTGCTGAGAATTATTCATGGTGGTTATGGTCCAGACAAGCAACTAGTACCTAATTACTAGCACCACTAGTAATTTTCCAAACTTCAAGTGGAAATACCCAGTTTATGTTAAAATCACTATAAATTTGGAAGTTTTGTTCAGTGAAGAGAGTTTGATGATGTCACATTATGTTTCACATTAATGGGCTCATGAAGCAAGATGATGCCTTCACATTGAAATGGAAAATATAGTATCTCATGAAAATTCAACATAGTGAATTTAGTGACATCATAATATTTCACCTGGTGAATTACTGAATTACTGGTGAGTGAGTGAACATTTTTGTAATGATGGCTCTGGTGTGACGATGGTAATGAAGTACCCTTATTTCTTCACTACAATATTTAGATGTGTACAATTTAGTATGGCTGCTGCATAACTAATGACGGCTGCATAGAACATAACTAATGGCTGACCATTTACAGCTGACTGTTTATGTGTATGTAATGTGTACAAATATAATGTGAACACATGAGTTGCTGCAAATACTTTTTGAACATTATGAGTTGGTGTGTTAGTGTAACACAACAGATATGCTATGAATATTACAATTGATGCTATAGTGATTTCCAAGCAGTTTTGAATTTCAATAAGCAAAAGTACTAGTGGCCCATCCTCACTTCGCTTCGGGACAGTGGTTCCAAATTGAACCAATAGATGGCTCTGGGCGTCGATTACATTGCGCTGGTGTCTAGAGGTTTTTGGTTTACCTATAAGTCTTGTCGTTGTCCATAGAAGTTATCTCTTAGAAATAGTATAGATATATATTTGAGAACACAAATGAAAATATGGAACACTATTGGATTGAAATTGAAAATTGGTTGAAGTTGAAATGAAGTTATTTGTGGTCTTATATGAAGAACAGTATACCACATCGATTCTGTATGATAATAAGACTGATTCTGCTGCTAGTCTCTACTCATATGGCTTAAGACAGAATACCTAACAGTACATTGTGTTATTTATGTTTTTGATAAAATGAGGAGACAACTAATTATTACAAAATTACTGCTTGTCATATTGAATGGATTGCAGCAAAAGACTATGAAGCTGCATAATCCAAAGTCAAGATAATACACAAGTGGATATAAGATTATTAAATGCACAGATGGAAATGGTGGTGTTCTCACACAGACAAAGTGTATGCTTTAGAGACATGTGCGAACAAGGTCAGTGTCAGTCATAAATATTGTTGTTGTTGAGACTGTGGAAATGCTTGTTAAAGCAGTGTTATTCTGTGCTTGAGATGAGAGAATCTCTGGGAAATACCTGCGTGTAGTGCAAGCTTCAGAGGCGACCGAATAGAACGAAGCTGATTGTTTGGTTGTACACCAGTCTAAGAGCATGTTCATGTAGACCCATAATGGAAAGAAGTTGATCCTTTTCCTAATAAATTATTCAAGGACCATTGAAGTTCATCGTATAATAGTATTGAAATGGTTGGTTCTCTTATGACTGTATTATTGCTATGGGCTTGTGAATTTGTAAGCCATGAGTGTTTACTAGCTCTAATGTTAGAGTTTGATCAACACAAAAAGAAGAGATGAAACACTTCTGGAATTAAATAAAGTGTGATGATATCCGATGGAGACAATCTCAAATATTGATGGATGTATTTATCGTCATGAGAAAAGTGTATATAATTATTATGGAGCAGGTATGTGTCGAATTGGCGACCTTACAATGTTCGAGAATCGTACTCGATGTATAAAGCCTTCATAGAGGATCATGCATACAATACATACCCGCAGTTTCCCTGTTACGACGCAGAGTGAACTAGCCATCCTAGTAAAGGCATTTTGCGACATCGTTGAAGCAGAAGCTGGTATTGACAATACTGTAAGGCCATTGTAATGTAATACTTTTACCATGGAGCGCTTATAAAATTATTTACCTATCTGGATTGATTATACAATTGCCGTTTGGGGCCTGTGGTACTATTTACCATAACGAGATTGTGTTTTAGCTACACTACATGGAGCTTGTGTTATCATAAATGAATTGTATATAATTGCCGGAAGATCTAAATTGATCTTTGAAAAAAAAAGAAGAGTTATTACTCCCTTTGCCATAAGGAGCTTGTGGTATGACTGCCATGAGGGGATATAGTCATTACTGCCGTAAGAGCTATTTAACGCAATTTTCATCTCCAAAATGACATAACCTCCACACCAATAATACACACACTTACACCCAACACTTCACTTTTCATTATAAATGCACACATACAATGACGCTTGCTTAAGAGGCCTACACAGCGTCCACGCTTGCTCACGGGGCCTTAGCGTGTAAACACATATTTTCTGTCTACTCAATGCACTAGGTTTACAAAAATATGATGAAGTTTATCTGTTCACGAAAGATAACATTTCGAAGACGCTTGCAGTGTTTGATTTCAGAGACCGGATTCATATCCGAAGGATGTTGATCCCTTTGAAGCCGAAAGATGTTGATCCTTTCGAAGACGCTCTCCTTAGCGTGTAAACAATTATTTCCTGTCTATTCAATGATGTACACAAATATGATAAAGTTCATCTGTTCACGGAACCGAAAGATGTATAACCTTTCGAAGATGCCTTTGCATATTATGCAGTATTTGATTTCAGAGACTACATTCATATCCGATCCGAAAGATGTTGATCATTTCGAAGACGCTCTCATCAGCGTGTATAAAGTGATTATCTTCAAAGTCTTTACACCAAATGTACACAAGTACAATGTTCGTCTTTTTCCAGACTTAGAATATGAGAAACTTTCCGTGCAAACAGTGTTTGCCTGTGGGGCCTTTACACTGTATTATTGTCCGAAAGATGTCGATCCTTTCGAAGAAGCCTGCTTACGGGGCTTAGCGTACACACAGTGCCTGCCATAAGGGGCCTAAGGGGCCTAATGCACTAAGAAATAATTATATAAGTAACGCTTGCTTTCGGAGCCTACATAGCGTTCACACATGCCTACGGGGCCCACATAGCGCTAACGCTTGCTCACGGAGCCTGCATAGCGTTCACACTTGCCTTCGGGGCCTTAGCGCGCACAAATAACAACGCTTGCTCACGGAGCCTACATAGCGTTCACGCTTGCCTAAGGGGCGTACATAGCGGTCACACTTGCCTAAGGGGCCTACATAGCATTCACGCTTGCCTTAGGGGCGTACATAGCGTTCACACTTGCCTAAGGGGCCTACATAGCATTCACGCTTGCCTAAGGGGCGTACATAGCGTTCACACTTGCCTAATGGGCGTACATAGCGCTCACACTTGCCTAAGGGGCGTACATAGCGTTCACGTCTGCCTTAGGGGCCTCAACGTGTTAACCTGGCGGTAGGAGTAGAAAAAGAAACAGCAAAAATTTTAGCTCTGTCTAATTATTTCATTTAAAATTGTTTCCAACACTTTTATCACATGAAATAGTGAATACCTTGCTTACACCTGCCAGCACATCACACACAACTGTTATCAAGTTAAAAGAGTCACAGTACACAGCACCAGCACCAACCTAGAAGATGGCCCACATGGCAGCACAACTTCAGGCATCCCAGGCTGATATTGAGGATCGCCTAATGAAGAGGATGGCAGATTTCGAGTCCCAGCTCAGCAAACAAGCCTCTCCAGCAACATCCGACCTCACCAGGCTAACAGCTGAGTTTCACAGTTTCCGTGACATCGTCTGGGAGATAGTCCGGTGCTTGCGAAAACAAATTGCAGAGTGTGTCCATGCAGTTGACACTCTGGAAACGCGGCATAGGAGGAAGTGTCTGCTCATCTCGGGTATTCCGGAATCTACAGAGGATCTGTCGGGACTGGTGCAGGGGTTGATCCGGGATAGATTGCTGTTACCCGAGGCCGCTTCACAAATAGATCAGTGTCACCGGCTTGGAGACAAAGTATCTTCCCGCCCTAGGCCGGTTCTTATTCGTTTCTGCAGCCTTCACCTTAGATCATCAGTGTGGCGCAAGAAGACTCTGTTGAAAGGCACTTCTTTTTCCATGAGTGAATTTCTAACAAAAATCCGACAGAGTGTCTTTATATCGGCCCGGTCTCACTACGGGATGAGAAGTTGCTGGACTCAGGAAGGTGTCATCGTAATAAAACTCTCCGATGGTACAAAGCGCAGGGTCACGACAAAAGGTGAGCTTGATGAACTCATCAGAGCGTCCCCCATTGAAACCGCCGTGTCCCAGCCTGGTGCAGCACCTCCTCGACAGTCCGGTGTGATTACGCCGGCTCAGAAGCCTTCTGTCGCGTCGCAGGCCGCTCGGAAGCCCGAAACTAGGAAGCAGACGGCCAAACAAAAGTAGTTTTATGCTTCACTGTTCAGCGTTGTCCTCCCGATACATTGTACATTGCTTTGTAGGGTACGTATACACTTTTTTACTATTAATATTTATTCACTATGTACCCCATTTATTTTTGATTATTCCCATAAAATTTTATTGTAATTCTTTACGGTAGACGTATTGTTTATTTTCACTATGACTTACAAAAGAAATACGTCAAAGCAATGTCAAATGTTTATTTTTAAATTTAAGGCCCGGCATTGGATTTGGTTCATTGAGACATTTCTTACGTTCCGTTACACTTGATATGAAGACTTTCAATATTACACCGATATGTACAGTGGCGCCATCAATTAATTTCATATCATGAATATTGTAATTTTTTTTTCTCATTTACTCGAGTGCAATGAATTGGGAGGGCACTTTATATTTATATTTACCTTACCTATTTACAACGCCACTCATGTGACTGTTTCTTAGATTTTTACTTGATTTTTGTGTTTTATTTTTTGTTATCATTAATTGTATGCTAGACAGCTGGCGGGTGATGCATAGGTTAAAACGCAACAGTAATTGCATTATTTTTAGATAATTTATTTAGGTACTATTATTACAACGTATTTATTATTATTATACTTATTTATTCGTTCTGTATTTATATATTATTTTGTTAAGCAACTATGTCAGATAATGATTCTTTTACCTCTGTTAACACTTCCTCTTCTACCTTTTATTCTTGCCATGATACTTCGGAAGGTTCGGTAGCTGAAACCCTTGGACATCAACTTCATTCATGTTTCCTCAAGAATAGAAGGAATTTAAATATTTGTCACGTTAATGCTCAGAGTATTCCCAGACATTACAGCGAATTACTTGACAGTTTTACATCTGATCTCATCAGTGCTGTACTGGTTTCAGAGTCATGGCTCAAGCCATGTCTTCCGTCTGCTGCCTATAGCCTGCCTGGTTTTGTCCTTGTTCGCAACGATCGCACTGGTAAGGGCGGGGGAGGTGTGGCTATTTACCTTCGGGCGAATATTCCCTACAAGATCATTGCTTCTTCATCGTCTAATTACTCTGCTGCTCCTGAATACCTCTTCCTAGAGATCTCCGTTGGTGGAAGCAAAGCCGCTCTCGGTGTCTTGTATTGTCCCCCCGGCATTGACTATTTTCCCAGTTTGGAACCCATCTTAGAGTCGATTTGCTCCGATTATCCGCACGTAATCACAATGGGTGATCTGAACACGGATCTCACCAAAACTGGACCCCGTTCGCATAAATTGCTTTCACTTCTCAGGTCAACCGGTCTTCATCATCTTCAACTTCTCCCTACTCATCATAATATTGACACAGACGATACATGGATTGACCACATTCTTACATCCTCTAATACTATGGTATCCGATCATGGCCAATTCATGGCGCCAGGTTTCTCAAGGCATGACCTCATTTACCTGTCATATTTACTAAAACCTCCTAGAAGGAAGGCTCAAACAGTCCAGCTCAGGAGCTACAATAAGATAAATGTAGAAAATCTACGTCGGGATGCTCTGCAGGTAAACTGGGAATGTATTGTGGCGGCGGATGATATAAATGAAAAGATGGAATTGTTTAATAGGGAGATCCTGCGACTTTACGACGAGCATGCACCGATGCATCTGGTACGGGTCAGACGACCGCCGGCGCCTTGGCTGACACGTGGTATACGCATGGCAATGAAACGGAGAAATAAAGTGTTCCGACTATTTAAAAGAGACAGATCCGAGGAGAATTGGTCCCTGTACAAGAAAGCTCGCAATCGCTGCAATCAAATGATTCGGGCAGCCAAACGTCGATTTATTCATAATCAAATCTCAGAATCTACTGCTTCAAATATTTGGAAATTTCTTAAGTCCCTAGGTTTTGGCAAAATTAAGCCCAATGATCCACCAATTTCTTTAAGTCTTAATGACATCAACACTCATTTCACCAATTTGCCCCTCCTTGATCCGCATATAAAAGCCAAAACTCTGGCGTATATTGCCTCAATTCCTTTGCCTGACTCTAGTCCTTTCAAATTTTTCCCTGCTTCTCAGGACGAGATCAAAAAAATCATCTCCTCAATCACTTCCAAGGCAACTGGTGTTGATGGAATTAGTCGTCAAATGATAGTACTTTTGCTCGATCAACTCTTACCTATCGTTACACACTTGATAAACTTTTCCCTTGACACCGGTCGTTTTCCGGATATATGGCGCAAAGCACTTGTCCATCCACTTGCAAAGGTCACCAACCCTACTCTGCCCAATCATTTTTGACCTATATCTATCTTGCCGTTTCTCTCTAAGGTTTCTGAATCCTGGGTACTGAAACAACTTTCTTCATATTTTACTGAATTTAATTTACTAAATCCCTTTCAGTCCGGATTCAGGCCCGCACATAGCACTACCACAGCCCTTGTCAAAATTACCGATGACCTTAGAGAGGCTATGGAGGATGGTTTGCTGACAGTTCTCGTCCTGATTGATTTCTCTAATGCCTTCAATATGGTCGATCACGATCTTCTTTCCGCGGCACTCTCGTCTCTTAACGTTTCACCCAGCGTCCTTGAATGGCTTTCCTCATACCTGTCTGATCGATGCCAGTCCGTCATCACTCATTCCTCCAGCTCAGACTGGCATCACCTAAACACTGGCGTCCCTCAGGGAGGTATTCTATCTCCCTTACTATTTTCGGTTTTTATCAACTTAATCACTACTGCCCTTGACTGCTCGTATCATTTGTATGCGGACGATCTACAACTGTACGCGAGTGCTAGACCAGAAAATCTCCCCGTGGTCATAAATTCCATAAATGAAAATTTAAACAAGATATACTGTTGGTCACGCGATTTTGGAATATCTGTAAATCCGACGAAGTGTCAAGCTATTATCATAGGTAGTTCAAGGATGCTTGCTAAAGTTACCATCTGCCAACTGCCCCCTATCCTATTTGACAGTATACCCATACCGTATTGTCAATCAGTGCGTAATTTGGGCCTTTACTTAGACTCGACGCTTAGCTGGACTACACATATTGCTGAGGTCAGCCGCAGGGTGGTGGCATGCCTGAGAAGTCTGTATCGCTTTAGATTCTTTCTCCCTTTTTCCACCAAGCTCATGCTAGTTCACTCCCTGATAATCCCCATAATTGATTACGCTGATGTCTGTTATCCTGATCTCTCTGAGGTCCTCACCAATAAACTTGATCGTCTTCTCAATAATTGTATCAGATTCGTCTTTGGACTTCGTAAATACGATCACGTCTCCTCTTTTCGAAACCGCCTTAAATGGCTCCCCATACGTCAAGCGTAGGAAGTGTCGTATCCTTTGCTTTTTATTCAATATTCTTCACAACCCACTGTCTCCATCTTATCTCAAAGATCAGTTCCGTTTTTTATGTCAAACTCATGACCGCTCTCTCCGTTCTTCAGATAACCTTCGTCTTAACACCCCGCGACACCACACCTCGTTCGTTACCAACTCGTTCACCGTGCAGGCTATACGGCTTTGGAACCTTTTGCCCCCTCCCATTAGAACTTCGCTGACCAAACACTCGTTTAAAAAAAGGGTCTTTGAACATATCTCCTCTTCGCAATCTGCTTTTTAATATTTTTAACACGACTAAGTTGCTTTACGTTATTCTATCTATTTTATTTAAAATTATGTATATATATTTATATTTATATATATATTTTTGGTATTATATTATATTTATATATAATATATTGTATGATTTATTATTTATAAATATTATTTTATTTATATTATGTATATTATATGTAGGAATTAAGTATTAGGCATTTCATTAGTTATACAGAATTTAGAATACTGAATAATTTCTATTACTGTCAGTTTCTCCGCGAAAACATAACCTCCTTTCGCCGCACCATCATTCTCTCTGTATGACCCAAAGGTTGACTGGTAGAGAATGCCTCTTGGCATTAAGTTCGCCTATTGTATTAATCTTTTAGTGCAATAAAGTTTAAAATAAATAAATAAATAAACAGTGCTTTCGGAGCCTTCGCACTGAGAGAATCTCATAGAACAGCAACGCTTGCCTGAGGGGCTTACACAACGTTCAGACAAATATGATTCCTTGTTTACAGAACCGGCAGACGTTATACCTGTCGAAGACACCTGCCTGAGGGGCCTTTGTATGTTTACAAAATTATATGACATAACGAAGGAATGCTTGCCTTCGGGGCCCTTACAGCATTCACATTCATTCCTACAACACATTGACATAACAAAGGACCTTTGCCTTCGGGGCCTCAATGACGTCCTCACGTGCTTGCTGAAAGAGCCTTATAGCACTTACAGAACTCAACACCGAATGCTAGCCTTCGGGGCGTTCAAAGCATTCACACAGTGCATGCTTACGGCGCCTAAGCACTAACGCCACACAACATACAGCGTTTGCCTTTGGGGCCAATATAGCGCTTTACAGACTCTACATATATCGACGGTAGCAATTAAGAAAGTAGGAACTACATTTTGGCCATTTTCGGTTTATTGTACTAAAACACTTAAAATATCAATATCTACAAGTTCGCAAAGTTTTGAATCTCAAACTTAATGGGAACTTAATTTTTCATAAGGGATAATGTAGGATGTTTCAATAGAAGCCCCTTAATAATGTAGTAATGTACAATGCGACATAGTTGCGCGGACGCGGGAGGCGCGCGGGGGACTGCGCGACTGGCGTATCTCCCAGTTCACACATTGTTAGCGGGATGGGTGAGCGCGCCACGCGTACGCCGACTTATTTCCGAATTCTGTTATTCTATTTGTTATAGTGACTTATATTCTAAGCAAGAAATACCCGAAACTCCTATAACTGTCGCCGGCATTCAAGTATGTTCCGGACAAAATACAACTAGTAAGTAAAATACTATTAATTAACAAACTTTATTTAATTTAAAGGGCCCATATCTTTTGATAGTATTGTTTTTGAATGCATAATGACAAAATAAATGTCTAAAAGTACACTGACCGGTTAATATTGTAGGAAGTGTCAGATCCTACATAATTAATTGGATTGGACTAAATAATTTGTGTCGGATATACCACATCCTACAATATTTGTTGCTTCGTATTGATGTACTTTTGTCGGATGTGGTATTACCGACAATATTAACGGCTCTCTTTTTCTAGATTTTGTCGGATGTGGGAGTACCAACAATATTATTCGAGTATCATAACTTAAAGTTCTGTTGGATGTGGCAAATCCTACTTTATTAAATGCTTCAGAGTAAAAAATCGGTGTCGGTTATCTATACTAATACTAATACTAATTACTAATTACTAATTACTAATAATATAATAAAGCTGAAGAGTTTGTTTGTTTGTTTGTTTGTTTGTTTGAACGCGCTAATCTCCGAAACTACTGGTGCGATTTGAATAATTCTTTTTTTGTTGGATAGTCCATTTATCGAGGAAGGCTATAGGCTATCAACATAATAATATTAAGGGGGTTGTAAGGGGTTAAAAGGGGGGTAAAAAGTTACTTTTCCACGCGGACGAAGTCGCGGGCGGCCGCTAGTGATGACAAATACAAATACAAATACAAATACAAAATATTTATTTCAGTTACTTAAGTATAACACATACAATGGGTTTGGAATCTCCTTTTAAGCAAATGTTTGCTTGTGAAATGACATATACTGCAATAACCAACAAAATTTTAATTTTAATGATTAATTTTACAAGTTTTAATGATATCGCCATGTTGGCTTAACCCTAATTCGACAACGTCCAGTATACTTCCCATTGAACGAAAAAATTAATACATAAAATTTTTTACCATGAATCTAAAACCTTAGGTGTGTAATTTAACCCCTAAGTATCCACCTACACTGTGAAAAATTGGCAATGCTTTTACATTGATGGTACACGAGTTATCACCAGCGAGACTGCAGGAGGGAAGGACGAGCTACGCGGGCTCTCGGTAATTTGCATTTTATTAATTGTTTCACAACTTATTTTCTTGTATTATTATTAAAAACAAAAGATTACATATCCGAAAAGCTATGTATAATATTTTGATTGTCTTACTAAGTTTTGTTTAGTTTTTACGATGTCTCCAACTTGCATATCCAGTATACTTCCCGTTGCCGAATAACTAGTAAACACACTACTCAATACTATGTCCAGTATTCTTCCCCTTGCCAAAGTAACAGTCAATCGGATAATCGAGTAATTTTAGGGATCCGCACATAAAATAATAATTAATGTAAGCTTAAATTAATATTTTACAGCTTCAAGTTCAGAGAACAGCGCTAAGTAGCATTAATGTTGCCTAAAAATGCTCCCTCTGCTATAGATAATGGGTCTGATGTACTGAACCTGAGAATGAGGAAAGAAATTGCTGTGCAAGTATCTGAAGAGTTGTCTTCCTAACGTGTAATTGTCTTCCTAAGTGAAATTGAATCAATTCTAACCCGTCGGTCTCCCATCCGGCGCCGGTTGGGCTCTCCCAGGACTAAGGACGTTATCTGAGCCGGTCAATGGGCCTCTCAATCTAAAAAACTTGGGGCTGTTTCTGGCTTATCCCGGGGCTAAGGAGCGGGACACGGGCTCATAAGACGCACCCTAGTGCTGCGTCCCACTCATGGACAGTGACGCACACCAGCACGGCCTTTATTCCAAACGTCCGGAGCTAAAAAAACCCCTCGGGCAGCTCCTACTACCCTCCGATAAAGCCCTCACCGGGCGGTGTCCAAATCGCTGGAATGCGATCAGGGCGTCTAGGGCAAGAGTTCCTACAGAATTTTCCACAAATCCGCACCCTGCTGGCTGCAGGGCGAAGTGCCACTCCGGCCACTTATGAAGGCTCCAGTCACTCAGAGGGCAATGAAGGGGGCCATGCTTGAAATCTCCTTGCGTGTCAGAAATTATGAGACCTGCAGGAGATCTAAGGTCGCAGACATAGGCTAAAGAGTTGCGTGGCTCAAGTGGCAACGGGCAGGCCACATTGGGAGGAGAATAGACGACTTTGGGGCGGAAAGATCCTTGAGTGGAGGCCGCTTCAGGAAGTCGTAGCCACAGAGAACATTGAATATTAGGAAAGTCGTAGCCGTGGCAGGCCCCCTCAACCGGACCGACGGGACCGATCTGTCAGGAGAACTATTACGTCTATTGGCTGAAATGATGCTGATGATCTTTAGACCACTATGTTTAATAAACTTAAGAATTGATGTAGTCTCTTATTTTTGAATAAGCTAAATGTCGTTTTTTATGAAAATTTTATATAAAATAATGTCAAGACGTGTTTTTTCTACTTTATAGTCCCTAGAGCAACTTTGGTAATATAATTGTGAGACAAATTATCTAAAGAAATAAATATTATTCTACGGAATCCTTTGTTTCTTATATTCTATCCTTTCGACAACGGGAAGTATGCTGCACATAGTTGGAGTTCATCTAATTCTTATAAACTTGGCAACGTCCAGTATAATGGACATAGGTTTTCAGGGTAACTGAAATAGGTAGATTTTTTCAGATATTTTTCCCAGGATCCTTGACAAGCTAAAACCAAAATCTAGTAACTAATTGACAAATTTAATTTAAAAAAAATCTTGTCGAATTAAGGGTTAACATAACTATTAACAATGCAATGCTTAATAACTGCTTCTGTGGGTCATCCATAAATTGCATCACTCACTAAGGGGGATCAAGGGGATAGGGGGGAAAAAAGTTCTAATATGCGTATCGTAATTTTAAGTTTAAATTTTTTTTATAGTATAGGAAGGCAAACGAGCAGGCGGGTCACCTGATGGTAAGCGAACACCGCCGCCTATGGACATCAGCTACATCAGAAGGAGTGCGGATGCTTTGCCGGCCCCTTTAGGAAGGTATAGGCTCGTTTCTTGAAGATTTGGATGTCGTACCGGTTCGGAAATACCGTTGCGGGGGTGTTGATTCCACAATGAGGAGGTGCGCGGCAGAAAGTGTCGTGTAAAGCGCACGGTAGAGGATTGCCAACCATCCAGGTGGTATGGATAGAACCCAAGTTTATGGCGTGTAGTACGGTGGTGAAATTTGGCAGCGGGTATCAACTCAAACAACTCCTCGGAGCACTCACCATGATAAAGGCGGTAAAAGATACAAAGAGATGCAACATCTCTCCGCAATGCCAGAGAATCTAAGCGATCAGTGAGATTCTCGTCGCCGACTATTCGAGTTGCACGACGTTGGACGCGGTCAAAAGGGAGGAGCTGATATTGGGGTGCCCCGGCCCAGAGATGGGAGCAGTACTCCATGTGGGGCCGGACTTGCGCCTTATAGAGCTGAAGGAGGTGAGATGGCGTAAAGTACCACCTTGCTCTGCCGAGGACACCCAGTTTCTTAGAGGCTAACTTAGCCTTTTCCTCTAAATGACCCCGAAATTGAACGTCACTTGAAATATCGACGCCAAGAATCCCAATGCTCGCGTTAAGGTGAGTGTCCTGAAAGTGAAGAGAAACGACAAAGGCGTTTTTTTTTCGCAGTAAACGCGCAAACTTGTGTCTTTTTGGGATTGAATTCGACTAGATTCATGTCACCCCAACTCGACACATGATCTAAACTCTAGAGTATTCTCAATGACGGACACAAGTTCCTTCCGACACTCGTGCATTGCATCAACCCATGCCTTATATTTCCTCTGCTTTTGGCGAGAAGTCTGTTTGCAGGGGAAAATAAACCAGCGTTGGGACCTACCACTAACGGGCACACGGGAATTCGGAACAAAGAGTTCCATACCCTTGAGCACCACGTCAGTTATAGAGTCGGCAATGCTGCTGGGATCCTGAAGCGAGAAGCAAACCTGCCCCCATGGGTAGGACGAAAGGAACGCCCTCATCCCGTCCCAATATGCTGACCTGAAATGCCAAACTCGACGATAGCTCACGGTGTGGGAACGCACATGTTTCGTGAGTGGCACCTTGCTCTGAATCAGGCAGTGGTCCGAAGATCCAATTGGGGAGTCAACGGCGACCTGATAGCCATCTGGATGGGAGGTAAGCAGAAGGTCCAAAAGTGAAGGCGTATGTATGATCTTCTACATCTGGCACCCGTGTGGGTGAAGAGACTACCTATGTCAGATCATAGGCCAAAGTAAAGGCATGAAAAGATCTACCCACATGATCAGTTTTGAGCGATTTCAGCCATTCAGTATGTTGGGTATTGAAATTGCCAAGTATCACGATCACGACTGAAGGGATCAGTTGCAACACAGAGTCTGTCATCGTTTTTAAATGCTCAACGCCGGTCGGTCTGAGCGTCACCGCTGTGAGACCTATAGAGTCAAGCGTAGACGCGTGGGTGGAGGGTCGTATCTACTCTCAACCAGATAATAGATAGGTCTCTATCTTCAAAATTACCCAGGCGACGGACACAGATATCATCACGAGCGTATACACATACACCGGCACGCTGCACAAATTTGTTCTCTATTTTATAACCGGGATAGTTAAGGTATGCTGTATCCGCAGGCAACGATATCTGAGTTTCCGTTAGAAAGAGCAAGGCTTTTCAGTCTCGAGGTGAAGGTGGACAGAATTAAGATTCGAGTGGATACCCCTAATGTTACAGAAATCCACATGAAGCATGGGTGGTGGTGGCGTTGCGGTTGTTTTGCTCTTGCCTCGGCCAGATGACATGACGAGCGGAATTTCGCCCTCCCCAGAGTACGCAGGCCAGTCCAAGCACGAATGCTCGGAGAGGGATTCTCCAGAATGTAGTAAATTGGTACCCTCCTGGGGTAAAACCTCTTTGAATGCCGCTGCCATATGTACGGGGGGACGGGATAGGCGTCCGGCTCTCTCACTCGGTTGAGGAAACAACAATCAATAAATTCGTGTGACGTGATTTAAGGAAGGTTTATTTTTATCAGCATGTATTGAGTTTGCGTTTCTTATAAAATAAATTGATTCTTTTCAGGAGAAGAATCCCCCATACCCGAAGAGTTTCGAGAGGAATTAATAAGCAATTGGGTATTTGACTAAATTTTTTTATGTGTTTAATCAAAAGACGCCTCAATTTAAGAAACATCGTTGAAAGAATCACTTGATTCTCATTTGAATTACCTGAGATATCACAACTTTAAGAGCACATATTTTGGGCAAGCCCAAAAACGCTCTATACAAATGGCTATTGTATTGTGACGTCACAACGCAAACTCTTGTATGCGCGTCTAGTAAATTTTGTATGGTAGCTATATCAAATGTTTCGTTTAAGTAAATGGTTTTATAATAAAAGTTGGTGGAAAATGAACGGGTAGTTCAATGATATAATTATTATTTTTTAATTTTATACTTAAAAAATGGACTTGCCTATGAAACTTTGAATGCTCACAAAACCAGCTAGACGATACATTTTTAACTGAAAATGTTGGCCATTGGTTGTTATTTACCAATATTTTAATAGAGTATCAATATTTTTTACTAAATCGAGATTAGTCAAATATCCAATTGCCGCCACCCATGTACACCTGCAACGCCAGTGTTACAAGTGCGCTGCCAACCTTTCAATTCCCTCGAGCCCCGATTGGGCCTCCGGTACCCTTACTCACTCAGCGAAACACAGCACAGGTGCTGCTTCACGCCGGTTTTTATTTATCACTCCAGTCAAGTCGGCCCATTCATGCCGAAGCGTGGCTCTCCCAAGATTAAGTTTGCTGTTTTTCATGCTTACTTCCTTAGTAACTCATAGAAGTTACTAATAGAATAAAGAATGTTAGAAAATCACTAATTATTATTAATATCCGACGCAATCGATCAAAATAAAACCGGGGAACATTGTAGTATATTCCACTTTCGATTACTAAAGTGGTATGTACCACTTCCAACATAATCGTGATTGTAAAGTCCAATGAATATTGTAGGATGTTCCACTTCCGACATACCAGCTTGCTTTTCAGTCGGTTAATTATGTAGCATGTGCCTTTTTTTCACTTTCCTATTATAATTTACGCTTTATTACCATATCATTCTGTCGTGTATGGACAAACATAGCACTATACCAAATTTTAACTCGATATCTCATTTAGATCCAATTTTGTTCAAGTTTAAAACTTTGATCGCCCGTCCTGTAAAGTAGTGATTTTTCACTTCCTACTTTGTTAATTGCTACCGTCGATATGTAGTAAATATCTTATTAGATTTAACGACTTCATAGCGTTACCATAGTGCCTGCTTTTGGAGCCTCAGCACAAAATTCAACCATCTGGAAACGCTTACCGACGGGGCCTTTATAGCGTTTGTACGGTGCCTGCTTATGGAGCCTAAGCACTTTTATTTATCCTATTCTGAAATGGGGTTGATCATAACCCTGAACAAAGAACTGGAGCTTGGAGCCGGGTCGAAAAGAGCCGGTTCGAGCGGAGCGGAGCCGGGTCGAAAAGAGCCGGTTCGAGCGGAGCGGAGCCGGGTCGAGCAGAGCAGATCCGGGTCAAGCAGAGCGCAGCCGGGTAGAGCAGAGCGGGACCAGGCTGAGCTACGCTGGAGTGGACCAATATCCTTCGGGGACCGAAGGAATGCAGGATGGCCGAACTGTTGGACGAACAAAATCGATTGCCAAGGACACCACTAGGCGTACCCCATCCCTAATGTCATCTGACAGTAGAACTGTCATTCAATTCGTTCAGAGATAGATTCGCGCGCTCTGGCGCTCTGCGATTGTGATATTAATTTATTCGAGTAAAACTGTGTAATATCATTTAAAATGCGTTTCATTGTTATTAGTAAGTAGGTAGGTACATGGGTATGCTATGCAGCAAATTAAGAGGCATGACACAAATTATGCTTACTCACACGAGATAATTTATTAGTGAGAATCACTAATCCTGCCACCCACTTAAAAAAAAGGCCCTCGGTATCTAAGACATAAAGGTGGGAGTGGTGATAGCACTTTCATGATTGAAAGTGATTGACTGTATGAAAAAAATGAATGTAATTGAATGAAATGAATGGTTGAAAAAAAACTATGTGTAAGTAGGTACTTAGTGTTGATTTGTTTTTAATGTAGGTAATTAATTGTTTTTAAATGATGCTTATTATGACTATGTATGTTTATTAAATAAAATTAGATGTTTTTTTTTAATTAGTGTATGTATATAGTAGGTTAGTTATTATGTTGATGAAGATTATTACTTATGATATATTATTTTTAATTAATGTTTTTTTTTGTATGAATCGTTTTTTTTTTTTCTTTTTGACTGAGTTATTTGAGTTTGTGTTATTAAGACTATTATCACTATTAAGGTTAATAGAAAACATGCACACATGATGATTTTTGTGACTCGGCTGGCATATGGAGCCTAAAACCAACCATCCAAATTTGGTTTCGTATAAGACCGGTCTATTTTTCCCTAAGTGGATACGATTTGACCCAATCACATTCCAGAAGACGTCTGCACCTACCAGTAGGTCGATAGTGGATGGTGAGTTAAATGTTGGATCGGCTAAGGAGATTCCTGATGGGATATTTAAATTTGTTATATTTATGTGTGTGCTGGGTAATAAACTAGTGATCTGAGGTAGGATAAAACAGTCAATGTCTGTCTTATAGTCTCCATTATAAGACTCCAATGTAAGAGAGCATGATTATTTCATAGCATCATATTTAAGACTCTATTAGGTCAAAGCAAATTGTTCACGTGACAACTCACTCGACACACAATAGCAGTGTTAAAAACGACACAATTCAATGATTCTTATATTAATATCACCCTGCGGCACTTCACTGCACAAAGTAACACCAAATTTGTACACTAAAAACCACTAGATACTAATTAAAAACCTTTGGATTGCATCAGCCGATGCGGCTTGTTTCACAGTTACCTACAGAATCCTAGAAGATTTTAAATCGTAGTGACCGGTATCTGATTTTACTAATGCTTCATTGAAGTTTTCAATATATTCTGTCAATCGTAAACGCTTATGGACATGGTGACCAAACTTGTCTATATTCATTGCTGTCTTGATGGGATGACTACGGAAAGAATACTGCTCAATTTTCCTGGTTTCTTCTTTATATGTTCTACATTTATGATACCAGCTTCATGCAGTTCCGAAATGATCGCAATTATTTCATTATTTACACCAGTGTTTCCTGCTTCCCAAGATGCAAATAGTAACTTCAATCGTTCGACTAACTCGTTTGGATCATCCCAGTAAACTAAATCAGTGTTTGATTTTACTGTCTTTAAAAGTGAAATACCTTTACCTTGAGGAATACTTTCTACACTTGTAGTTAGATTTCGAGAGAATTTGAACAAAGGCTTAATTAAATTCATATATTTAAATCCTTTGCTGCTGTTAATTGGTTTGGATGATTCATAATTACGTCGATGAGCATTGGTTTCTATAAGAAGTAACTTGTAATTTTGTAAATCATCATATGATACTACATCTAAATTTGGTTTCTTTTTGAATAAAAGTTCTTTTAAGCCAACAGTTTTTTTAACAGTTAGTGTTCCTATTTTAAGAATGCTGCCGTCGTCATGAACACGTGTTTTGCCTAGTAATAGTTTACTTCGTTCATTTCTGATTCCAAACGGAACATCTGTCATTACTTCAGACGATGTTGACCATGAAAGTGATTGATTTTTAAGACTTGGCAATGACTGTAGGGATTTAAATGATCCCTCGCTTACATTGTGGTCTTCAGACGGTGATACATTAAGGGTTTTATTGTAATCGTTGTATTGATCTTGTACACCGTCTTCATCTTCTTCACTAATAGATTCATTGTAATCTTCATCAGAGGCAAATAATGACTGGTTCTCATCTTCGATTGACTGATTATTGTCATTCTTAAACTTTTTCATCATCGGCTCAAAGTACTCATCTTCCTTATCTCGTCGTGCGTCTTGTTTTTTATTGGTCAATAATTTAAGTGGATCAACAATAGGTTTCAAGATTGTTTTTAATGTTTTATTATTTGTGTTTTCAACATCTTTTATCATCGCAACTTTTTTTTTAACAGCTGCTGCTGATTTTACAATTTGTTCTTTAAGATTTTTCTCCATTTCAAAGTATTCCGCTCAGGTTCAAATCATGAATAGGAGTGGCTGATAAATAACACAACCGTCTTTATGTATGTTCGTCTATCACTATGAATGTATCGAACGTCGATCGGTAACATCCGTTATTTTTATCACAATCCTTATTAATAACAAGATAGCTAAATGGTTTATTCCAAACAGTAGAGCACATCTTACGAAATTGGGACCATGACATGTCAGCCCCAACATGTTCCTCATATACATGCTTCAAGTTAACGTCATCTTGCTTAGATAGAATAACGAGATTTGAATTGTCTCTTACAAGTTGTTTTGGATCTCTTGTGTAAGTTTGATTGATATAGAAACAATCAATATTTTTATGGCGTCCCTTGGCGAAATAATCTCTAATGTTGTTTTGATTCTCACAAGCAACGTCGTCAAAAATTATGATCGAATCAGGTAAAGCATCATGTGGACTCAAAATTTCGCCATTGTGATTGTATTTGTTAAATGATGTTCCAGGAATCATGTCCAAAACTTTTACAAGATATAAATATTTAGGTTGATACAAAGATTTTGAATACACATAAAGGTTACGAAGTCTTGGACTTTTTTTATGTAATAATAAACTTATCACTAAATTGGCTTTTCCACTATTAGACGGACCACAAACTATACAACGTATTGTATTAGGTAACAAATTTCCGTGTCGTTTTGGCTCATCAGATGATGCAGGACAGATGCATTCTAATTTAAGCGATTCTTTTTGTTTGACCAACTTCATTATTTTGTATATAACGTGTCTGCAGCGGTGTATTAGTCACAATAGAATGACCGTAAGTTCCAACGTAACCATATTTTTAAATCAACACTTATCTATCCGTTTTGGGCTAATTACGTGCCTAAGTGGCACTGAAATTAACGGATAGACAGATAGTGATGAGAATTGAGAAACCAATTGACGCAATGCTACTTCACAGTTGGTTTTTCAAAGAATTGAGAATGGGAATTCTACTTTACATTTGGTTTTTCAAAGATAGAATTGAGAAACCAATTGACGCAAACGCATTGGGAATGCTACTTCACATTTGGTTTTTCAAAGATAGAATTGAGAAACCAATTGACGCAAACGCATTGGGAATGCTACTTCACATTTGGTTTTTCAAAGATAAAATTGAGAAACCAATTGACGTAAACGCATTGGGAATTCTACTTCACATTTGGTTTTTCAAAGATAGAATTGAGATTGGGAATTTTACTTCACATTTGGTTTTTCAAAAATAGAATTGAGAATGGGAATTCTACTTCACATTTGGTTTTTCAAAGATAGAATTGAGAAACCAACTGACGCAAACGCATTGGGAATTCTACTTCACATTTGGTTTTTCAAAGATAGAATTGAGAAGCCAACTGACGCAAACGCATTGGAAATTCTACTTCACATTTGGTTTTTCAAAAACGTATTGGGAATGGGAATTCTACTTCACATTTGGTTTTTCAAAGATAGAATTGAGAAGCCAACTGACGCAAACGCATTAGGAATTCTAATTCACATTTGGTTTTTCAAAAACGTATTGGGAATTCTACTTCACTTTTGGTTTTCAGACTGAGCGAACGAAGTGAGCGATTTCGAAAACCAAAAGTGAAGTAGAATGCCCAATAATACCCTACTTATACTACAACAAAATACATGCTAAAAAATTATAAATGACGGTTTAGTACATTTTAGCACTTACTGCTTGACGTTTCGGCTGCGTTACAACTGCCGTGGTCACGTCAGCTACGCCCTTGTGCATCTTCAGATACCCTCTCATTTTCGATATTTGCACTGCCACTAAATAAACTGTCAGTGAAGTCACTCCGACACACTACACTATCAGTATCCGGGTTGGTTGTGATTTGTATTGGAAAATTGCGCGGTTTACATTTATTTATCACTGGATTCCACGCCGATGATAATTTGAACCCGTCCTCCCGATTGAAAGTCTGGTGTTTCTTGATCTCAATCGCTTCACGTACTACTCTAGTGTGGTAATAACGATCAGTGGAGAGGATTTTTGGGGCGTGAAACTCCATCCAATGATTAACCCCGCTTTGTTTGTCCGATATACGAACTACCACAGCTGCAGTCATTTTTATACACACCCGGAGTCTGAAGCGGTATAACATCCTCCGGCGACCGCAAACGCTTTGATATCTGGCATAACGGAGTATATATGTTACGGTAAATGTGGATAGTGCGGTTATTATGTATAATTACCGGGAACTATGCATAATAACCAGTGCTCGTGGTAAAGGTTGTAAAAACTTTCGAATTAATCACATTTACCGGCAATTATATAAAATTACCATACCCGTTTATTTATTTATTTATTTATTTATATTGGTACACAAACAGATCACTGTCTATTATACATCCACATATAAAAATATTTATAACTTAACAAAACAGAGATCCAATGAACAGCGTACACAACATGTTTATTATAATAATGCTTATAAGTAGGTAATACTATACACATTTTAATCTTAAACTATTTTCTTACTCTTAATAATTATATAACATTATGGTAGGTATAAAAGTACTAAAGTCGAGGGTTACATTTAAATAAATCTGAGACAGATTTCTTATACTGGCGGAAACTGCCATGGAAAACGTCGATATCTCCACCACTGCGAGACACTTCGTTATATGATCGACACATCCTCACCACGGGATTGAAGAAGGAGGTGTTGTTTCTATACACCTGGAGTGTAAATATGTTTGGGTTACGAGATCTATACCGGGTGTTAAAATTGAGTGATGACAGTAGGGCAGGGGCATCGATAGACGAGTGCACTATTTTATATAGACAGAGCAAGTCGTATCTACCTCGACGAGCATGCAATGGCATCATGTTGAACTTGGAAAGCCTTTCACTATAGTTCTGAAGTACTCGGCCCATGCTGTACCTATAGGAAGCATATCTTAAACACCTCTTCTGCACTTTCTCTATGGCATCAGTATGAACCTTATAGTATGGGGACCAAACCGGACAACAATACTCCAGAATACTCCTAATTAAGCTTTGATATAAGCACAACAAACTTTTTGGTTTCTTAAAAACTTTGGTGGTTCTTATTATGAATCCCAAAAGCCTGCTACTTCTTTTAATAATGTATTCATAATGCTGGTGGAATATCAATCCCTCATCAAAATAGACGCCCAGGTCCTTTATAGCCCGACTTCTGCCTAGTATTTGATCTCGAATGTGATACTCATCTCTATTTTTCTTTTTGGTAAAGGAAATAACACAGCTCTTGCTAACATTGAGGCTCATTTTATTTGAGACTAGTGGCCGCCCGCAACTTCGTTTGCGTGAACTTTATGACTCTTGACTTAAAGATGATTATTTAAATAGAATTTAACAAAAATATTACTTATTATAAATGTTCGTTTATAGGTTAATAGATTTTTAAGGCGGCTCATTAATATTTTATACGAAATGCTAAGGAATGGAACAACTTGCCGGCTTTTGTATTTCCAGAGAGCTACAATTTGGGTGTCTTTAAGTCGAGAGTGAATAGGCTTCTTCTGGGAAAGCACGCTACATCTTAGACCTCATTGTCACTCTCCATCAGGTGAGATGAGGTCAAGTGCAAACCCATTTAATATTTAAAATATCAACTTCTAATGAAAGTAACCCCCATATTATTTTTTATTCCATTAGGGGATGTAAGTATTCTATTAAAGTTTGAATCTTATATTTTATCCATCAATTCTGTCAAAGAATGTGTATGCAAAAGTTGGAGTAAATTGGGCCAAGGAATCACGTAGTCCCATGAACAAACTTTAAACCCCCTTTTCGCTCCATTAGGGGTTTAAGTTCGGAATATCCTTCCTTATAGGATCTCATCCAAAAATGCTCATCACATTTGACAATTTTCCATTCCATTTCATTCCATATTTGTTATCCTCGGCCGCCTCGATGGCGCAGTGGCTAAGGTGTTCGCCCGAAGCGCGAAAGGTCCCGGGTTCGATTCCCGGTCAAGTCAATCTAGGAAACTACATTTTCTAAGTTGTCTTGGGTCTGGGTGTTCTGGGTTGACGCCCCCAGATTATCGTCATCTGGTACTCATAGTACAGGGGTTGCCCTAGTTTGAGACCAGTTTGATTGGTGTGATTGTCTGGCGCATTTATTTATTTATTATTTATTTATTTAGTGTAGCTGGGCTCTTAGAGGTCCAAAGCAGATGTTCCATGATCTTTGATTTTTTTTCATGGCATCATAAACTGCTCATCAATCTGAACAACTTTTGTTAAGGTGCCATTGACCTACCTCTTATAGTTTAGCTGGGCTGTTGTGGTTCTACATCAAGGAGCTTGGTCTTCAAAATGTAATATATCCTATAAGTTGCCCTGATATTACAACTATACAATAAAAAAGTTTCATTCGGATTGGTTCAGTAGTTTCCGAGATTAGTGCGAACAAACAGACAAACAGACAAACAGATAAACAGACAAACAGACAAACAGACAGACAAAAATTTTAAAAATCATTGATTCATGTTCTGTTACTGTTTTTTAGTCGTCCTAAGTTATTTTGAGATAAATATCTTCAATGTACAGACACAGCTTTTTTACATTTTTATTATATGTATAGAATAGATACACCAATCAGTGACCGTATTTAGATCCTTTTGAAGCATCGCGTAACCAGCACCCCCCGCGACGTCGGTATAAATCTTTAAATCATCAGCATAAAGAAGAGAGGAGCATGACAGTCGACTTATCAGATCATTAATGAAGATCACAAAAAATAGAGGTCCTAAATGCGATCCCTGGGGAACTCCAGAAGATACAGTTATAGGATTGGATGAGTAGCCCTTGACAGTTATTAATTGAGTTCTATTACTTAAGTAGGATATCACCCATCTCAACAGACACCCGTGTATACCGTAGTAGGAGAATTTGTGATATAGAAGTGCGTGGTCCACTCTATCAAAAGCCTTACTAAAGTCCAAATATAGAGCATCAGCCTGGCCTCCAGAGGCAAATATATGACATAGATGGTTCTTGAACTCCAAAAGGTTGCTCAAGGTAGACCTATTTTTAACAAATCCATGTTGTCTGCTTGATATATGTGTACATAAGTGGTAATAGAGTGGCCCATAAACCAATGATTCAAAGAGCTTTGCGAAGCACGAGAGGATACTTATTGGTCGATAGTTCGAACACGAAGTTTTATCGCCGGATTTGTGAATCGGAATGACACTGGCCACTTTCCAACGTGAAGGAAAGACTCTGGTTGCAATCGATTTATTAAACAACTAGTGGCCCGCCCTCGCTTCGCTTCGGTATTTTAATTTTTTGAACGAAGTAGAATTCACAACAATCAAAGTAATTAGCAAAATGAAATTTTACTGATACTTATAGGATTGATAATTTTGGTGATCGTAAACCTTAATGAAGGAATCTCAAAAAGATTCGATTTAAAAAATTTAATCAGTTCCCCGTTTCCCCCCTATAGGTGGGGACTTTTATAAAATTTATATGAAAAGCCTAAATACCTACCAATTTTCAAGATTCTAGCTTCAAAAAAATGACAATACTTCGTTTCAACCCCCTTTCCCCCCCTTTTTAGGTTGAAGAAAAAAATAACGAATTCACTTTCATTACATTTGTATGCAAAGCCCAAATACCAAGTTTCAAGAATCTAGCTTTAAAATTGACAATACGGCGTTTTATCCCCCTTTCTCCCCTTTTTAGGTTGAAGAAAAAAATGCCGAATTCAATTTCTTTATATTTGCATGCAAAGCCCAAATACCAATTTTCAAAGCTCTAGCTTTAAAAATGACGAATTTTCCATACGACGTTTTAACCCCCGTTCACCCCTTTGTAAGCTGAAGAAAAAAAAATGCTGAAATCACTATAATTTAATTTGTATGGAAAACCTAAATACCAATTTTCAAGACTCTAGCTTTAAAAATAATAAATCTCCCATACATTGTTTTAACCCCCATTTCACCCCTTTATAGCTTAAATTGAAAAAAAAACTAAAACAGGTCAATTTTTATTTTTGATAAACAACCATAATCCAAATTTTCAAATCTCTAACATCAAAATTGAAAGACTTTGAATTTATAATTATGTTTGTAGAAGGGGCAAATAAACATTTTTTTACTTACTTACTTACTTACTTACTTTCATACTAACGTAAACCCCCCCTTTCACCCCTTTAGGGCGTGAGTTTCTCAAAACCCCTTCTTAGTGCGCGCTTACATAGTAAGAACTACCTATGTTTCAAATTTCATGATTTTAGGTCCAGTAGTTTTGGCTGTGCGTTGATAGATCAGTCAGTCAGTCAGTCAGTCAGTCAGTCAGTCAGTCAGTCACAGGCCGAGGCGTTACCTCTTTATTAATAGTATAGAAGATAAGTACAGTGGCAATTTAAGTTCATTACAACAATTTTTAATAAATTTTGGAGGGATATGGTCGGGCCCAGGTCCTTTACGTATATCTAAAGATTTTATTTTTGTGGCTATCTCTTCTAAAGTAAAGTTAAAATGATGGAGAGCAGAATTACAAGCTTCAGGAAGGTCCAAAGACTCAAGTGAAACTGTTGAGGAAGGACTGGAATTGTAAACAGAACCAAAGAACTCAGAAAACAATTCACAATTCACAGTTTAGTAAATGTAGTAAATCAAACATTAGAATCAAATGTTTATTGAAATAAAAACAATTCTAGTCTTGAATATAATAAAATTTGGTTAATAATTTCACAAAATTGAAAAAAAATTGGTTAATAATTTCACAAAAATAATAAAAACTAGCGCCGCCAACCACAGACTATCCTAGACCTACTGTCAAAGGATGGTATTCTCGTTATTTACATTTTAAGGAATGGTATTCTTGTAAATGTACAACATAACCTAAGAAGTAGTAAGAAGCTTTTTTTTTTATTTTTGCTAAAGTAGGCAGACTAGGGGCTTAGATTGGAGATAATTATTTTGTTACTCAGTGTTATTATATATACAGTTACTTGGTGTTAAAATAAATAGATTCAAGCACAATTAGTACTTTTATTAAAGGCCAAACCAAACAGGTTAGAATAGAATAAATACCTATCTACGTCCCTAAGAAATGACTTAAACCGTTATTTGATTAGCTGTCACTGTCTTTATCTAGCGTCAAACGCGCTACGTTTCGTTTCATCAAATTAAATCAAAATACTTTTTTGATGAAACGAAACGTATTTCGTTTCATTAAAAAAGTATTTTGATTCACCAAAAAAATATATTTCGAATTCTACGAATTAACTTGACAAAGTAGTTCTTTTTAACAAAAAATAAATGTTCTAAGTGTAGGTAATGAATGACGTGGTAAATGGCGATTAATATGAGAGACTACACCTGTAAACGAGAACAAAAAAGTAATTACGTGAAAATAGGTAAATAAAAACAATTTGATAATAGTCAGACGACAACCATTTGACACCTCGAATAAGCATAGATAAAAAATTAGGTTGCACCATGGTTGCACAGGTTGACAGCCAGTCGCCAACAAACAGTAAGATTAAAGCGTGGTTTGAACTGATTTTATGAGATACTCCCGCTTTATCATATTATAAAAATATTTTGATATAAATGTCCTTTTAATCAGCTATATTGTCATATTTTTTCATCAAGGGTAATTGTTAAGTCTTATCCCGCCGTAGTTCTTTCTTCAATCGAACCTCACTTTTATGTCAAACGTGTTTGGTTCAATATCAACTGAGGAAATTTGACAGATTGTAGTAACTTGATGTGCTGGCCACTGTACATAAAAAGTTAGGTTAAGGTTATTTTTTTTTATGACCACCCGGAATAAAATTTAAGTATTTTTGGGTGGTCATAAAAAAAAATAACCCTAACCTAACCTCTACCCTAAATACCTAACCATACCCTAACATGTTTTTTGGTATTTCACTGAACCAATTTAGGGATTTAAACCTAAAAATATTATTTATTTATGCAAGAAAGACTTTTAGGGCACTTAGATTCAGCAGATTCAAGTTTAAATTGTTATCTGGGAGGGAGCTTATGTCGATATTTACCACGGTCGCGTGGAAGTTTTATATAATTACCGGTAAATATGGATAATTCACTACATTTACCATGTGCATTGGTGATTATCTATAATTACCGGTGATCCATACTAATACTAATACTTACTAATACTAATATTATAAATGCGAAAGTAACTCTGTCTGTCTGTCTGTCTGTCTGTCTGTCTGTTACTCTTTCACGCCAAAACTACTGAACGGATTTAAATAAAATTTGATATACAGATGATCTAGACCCTGAGAAAGAACATAGGCTACTTTTTATTGCGAAAAGGGGGTAGTAAGGGGTTAAAAGGGGGGTAAAAAGTTACTTTTCCACGCGGACGAAGTCGCGGGCGGCCGCTAGTTATAGATAATTACCGATTGCTTACATTTACCGTAACATATACAGTCTTTATGGAGAGGTTTCTGAGAACTGTTCCAATTTTATCCGTTACGCCTTTGATATATTATGGAAGAAAAGCTGCCTGCCGACTAACCTCTGGACGTTTCTCTCTTCTACATCTGGTATTTATCTTATTACCTACATAAAAGATCTGCACTGCCTTACCCCTTGTTAATTCGCTGCATTATTACTCTACACAAAGGTTGTCTGGAACAGATCGCTATTAGCGATAAGGCCGCCGATATTGTATTTGGAAATGACTATTAGCATTAAGTTCTGTAATGTGTTGTGCAATAAAGAGTAGGTATCTATCTATCTATCTATTTCTACAATGCCCTCTTGATCGCTGCGATACCTTGTATCCGTTTCGTTGTAGTACCTCCTGAACATGAGTAAGCTCCGACTGCAGATGATCAGGGTCACAAAGGTTATGAGCTCTGTTAGTTAACGATGTCATCACGGATTGAAGATGCCGAGGGTGGTGATGTGAAGAGGCATGTAGGTACCTATCTGTGTGTGTCGGTTTACGGTAGACGTTGTGACTCAATGTACCATCATCCTTGACCTTAACTTGCACATCTAAGAATGCCAACGAGCGATTACTCTCCATTTCATATGTAAACTTTACTTTCGGATGGATTGAGTTCAGATGTAATATATATTGCTCGACCTCCTGTTGACCTCCATTAATGATACAAAATATATATCATCAACGTACCTCCTCCAAAGTTTCACAGTTTTGGGTCCATTAGTAACGCAGCCACAGAATACATAATAGTACTGACGCAGCCGAAACGTCAAGCAGTAAGTGCTAAAATGTACTTATTTAATTTCGTCACGTTTAGTCCCGTTTATGTAAAGTATTTGTATAATGCAACGCGAAAGTTTAAAAACATATCTTAAAAACCGATACGGGCCGGAATTTGTGACAAAAGTGAAAAACATAGAATACCTTCGGAAAAGGCGGGCGCGTTTACAATCGTCCTTATTATTTTTAACTAAGTGTCGGGACAGTGCTATCTTACCTACTTGTGTTCGCATAAAACCTCGTAGTGATATCGCGCATTCCGGAAGGATTCTATTTAACACGAGCGTACGTCTGTTAAAACAAGTTATTCGGAACTGTCACAGTGAAGTGAATGGTGTAGTGAGCGAGTTGTACGTGTTACATCAGGAGTGCAGTGCGGTGTTGTCTAGTGATGATTTTGATACCTGTGATAGAATAACTAGTATGCAAGCGTCGCGTACGTATGAGTTGAGTTGGGAAAAGCATGAACGCAAATATAATAATTTATGTAACCGCCTATAACACTTTAGGGGTTATGATCAATTAAAAAGGTTAGGTAGTAAAAACTTAGTTTATTCAGACCTCAGGGTCTGGGTTCTATTTTGACGAGACGAGATCCTTTTGCATACGGTATATATTTAAGTCCATATTGTATGTACTTTAAGCATGCTGACATTTTGGGCAACTGTAAGCCAGCATGTTTATTGCAAATAAATAAATAAATAAAAGAAAACCACTGCCCTGAGAGCAGTCGCGTACGCAGCCGGCGTCTTCAGCACAGAGCATAGGTGGTGAAGAAAATCAGGAGTCGGTATTTTCCAAACTCCAGAACTGGAACCCTGGAATGTTCCATTTTAGCCATTTTAGAAAAAGTCCGATTTCACACACTTGACTGAGACATCCAGATCCGTATGTAGAAGCGAGCCACTAACTACAGCGTGGTTTCTTTAAAGCGTTAATTAGTGATCAAGGATGCAGCAGTACAAGCAAAATTACAATAATCCTAATAGCAAAATAAAACACAGAAAACTTACTTACTACTTACTACGCTGGCTCAACGATCCAAAGTGGGTCTTGGCCTCCGACGTCAAAGTTCGCCATTTTTTGCGGTCCTGTGCCAATTCCGCCCAATCGTGCACGTTAAGTGCTTTGAGGTCCTTGGCGACTTCGTCCCTCCAGCGGTATCTCGGACGACCCACAGGACGTCGCCCCGTTGGTCGTCCCAGATAGGCTCTTTTGGCTGCGCGATCCTCTCCCATTCTCTCCACGTGTCCGAGCCAGCTAAGTCCGATGGACTCGCTGACCAACGACGGATGCGGCCCTCCAGCATATTGGGGGTTGTGCGGCGGGCTAACACCCCTCCCACGGAAAAAAACACATCGTTACGAAACCGACAAAGAAGAAAAAACACAGAAAACAATGAAATAATATTTAAAAGGTATGTCTTAGGGACAAGTTACATACAACGGACAGTTTTTATTCCATTGCAGATAGTGGAATAGTTTAGAATAGAAGTATTATTCAACATATTGTTTAATTATAACTATGTAGCATGATTAAGATTAGAATCAAGTATTAACTAAATTTTTACATTACACATACACCATTACGCGAGGGTGAACGTAATTACTAAAATTACTTATTAACTAAAACTAAAAGCTTTGATCTAAGACTATTATTGTAATTTCTGCCATAACTCATTCCACAACTAACTAAATATTATTTTTGATTAATCTTATGTACTAAGATGCATAAAGGTTAATTATGAATCCGTACGGCAGAAATTAAATGTAATTGCGAAATATTTTTTGCAACACTCACCCAATCCGGGGAATGGATTATGTTACTAGGTATGCCAAATTGCTTGAAATGTTGTCTCAGTAAAGCCTGTATGTATACAAACACACTAGTTTTTGTTGTAGTCAAAAATACCTAGTAGTTTTGATTTTATAGGTATTCAAAGTTTTGAAAAATATCGAGTCCCGCTAACAGTCACGTGACCGCTTGTGACGTCACGTCACATCGCGCCGCACGGGCCTCGGCTCGCTTCGTATCAAGTCGCCAGCGGTTATATGTAGGTAATAGGTGTAATAGCTCGAGCAGTGTTTTGTTATGTTGGTTTGCGTTCGCGTATTAAGTAAATAGTTTAATAATAGTAACTATTATTCGATTAATAAAATGGATGAAGGATTCGAAAAGGGCAATCGGATAATCTACCTAAAATAGATGGATCAATAGTTGCGCATTATTTATCAACAAATAGTGATTTCGTTGCCGCCGAAATGCGAACTTTCCGTGCTACTACTTATGCTTAATAGTTTATCTGTTCTAAATTGTTTTATCTAAAAAAATACCAAACTAATGTCGTAATGGAAAAATGCAACTCAAATAGTAGAAGTACCTACCTACCATTAAATTTTTAAGTTAAAGACAACAAAATATGTAGGTATTATAGTTTTGTAGCTATTGGTAGGTACGTATCCTAACTAATATTATAAATGCGAAAGTAACTCTGTCTGTCTGTCTGTCTGTTACTCTTTCACGCCAAAACTACTGAACGGATTTAAATGAAAGGTATACTGATGATCTAGACCCTGAGAAAGAACATAGGCTACTTTTTATTGCGAAAAGGGGGTTGTAAGGGGTTAAAAGGGGGGTAAAAAGTTACTTTTCCACGCGGACGAAGTCGCGGGCGGCCGCTAGTGTATAATATAAGTAGGATGTACCGTTCTTCTTAATTTTAAACGAATACATACATTCATTGGTTTATTGCACTTCCGCCAGCAGCTTCGTCCCAGTTTTCTTTGGAAACATTTTCCCAGGATTAAAATCCATACTAATATTATAAATGCGAAAGTAACTCTGTCTGTCTGTTACTCTTTCACGCCAAAACTACTACGTACAGACACACATCAAAGTATACAAAACTATCAAATTTCTTCAATCAACGTTCATCTTACTGTCATACTCATTAGGTTGAATATCGATTGAGGAAATTTTATATGTTGTAGTAATCTGATGTGTGGCTGACTGTACTAAACCTTTTTGGTTATTTGTATTTTTTTCTAATAAAATACGTAAGGCCATTTATTTTTATTTAAAAATTATTTCAAATCGGCAAGAGACACGGCAGGCGATGATGCTACTGGTTATATTCAAGTAAAAAGAGTAGGTGATGTATGTAAATGAGTGATTATATTCTCTTTGTCTAAGTGTAGAATCACGCCAGAACACCGCGTACGTGCTAAACCTTATCATTGCAGTTTAGAATGCAATGAAAAGGATCAAGAAGTTTTAAATGTAACCTGCGAAGATTGTGCCGCCAGCTGAGGTGGCTGTAAACATACCATAGCATTTTTAATGTGGGAACTATAAAAAACAATTTTCCGGCGAACTAATAGTCGTATTTTTACATTTAGGCACAACACAGTATTTCCTAGTATTTGGATTGGACATTTTAAAAGTATCCATACTTCCATACTTCCTAACTTAATATTATAAATGCGAAAGTAACTCTGTCTGTCTGTCTGTCTGTCTGTCTGTCTGTCTGTCTGTTACTCTTTCACGCCAAAACTACTCAACGGATTTAAATGAAATTTGGTATACAGATGATCTAGACCCTGAGAAAGAACATAGGCTACTTTTTATTGCGAAAAGGGGGTTGTAAGGGGTTAAAAGGGGGGTAAAAAGTTATTTTTCCACGCGGACGAAGTCGCGGGCGGCCGCTAGTTTAGGTATAATTTTAACGGCACGGGCGCGCGACCGCGAGCGGACTGAGTGAGCGTGATGTGTGATGACGTCATTCCGCAACCGGCAGCCCGCGTCGTACGGGCAAACTTGTTTTACTTCTTAATCGGAAACTAATTGACATATCGAAGTAATTCTTTCACTAGTATTTTTTATTTTTGACAGAGAATATGGAGTGCTAATTATCAAAATTCGTTAACATTCTTCATTCGCAGCACTAGTAACAATTTAATCAACTCGGAATATGAATACAATTTGCTGAACTCGCACTATAAAAATATTTAAGGTCATCGACCGGAACAGAATTAATTCTATAGATCACACCGTAATTGATGAACGTGTCGAAGTAGTAGCGAGCGCGTAGAATAATGTGTGCGCTCGGCCGATGTCGCAACCCTTCGCCCGCACTCCGAGGACGGGCTCAAGGACGTGTGCCTTTTGTGCTCGCACGCAGCTACGAGACGCTCTGCGCACTTTTAAAACTATTAGGTATATTTCATTTTATAACTTTAGTTAAACGTTGCGTTTTTGTAAATATCATTAGAATTAAGTTAGGTTATTTTTTATTTTTCAGTTATTATAAGTTGTAAATAGTGTAATGTTATTAGCTTAAGGTGTCTTTAGTATGTAAATTTAGTTTAAGAGTACATTATATTGGCTATTTTTAACATAAGTGTTACATATCCCCTTTTTTAGGACAGGATTTTTCGTAGAAAAATCCGCAGAGCTTAACACTAATTTACATGCCAGAACTTTAAAATTGTATTCAAATATTTCTAAAATTTAACAGTGTAAAGGATCTATAGACCTCTATCTAATATTCATTATAAAAGTAAGAAAATTTTAAGCAATAAAATGTAATTCAGTATTTATAATTGGTTAGCTTAATAGTTTTTTAAATTTTCGCGTTGCATTATAACTACAAAGTATTAAACCGGGAATTAACGCGACGTTTATTTTAATATCTGGATGGAGCATTTTGAAAACACAGCACTAGCCACTGGACCTCAAACTGTAAAACTCTGGAAGAGGTACGTTGATGATGTATTTTGTATTATCAATGGCGGTCAGCAGGAAGTCGAACAATATATGGTACATTTAAATTCGATCCACCCAAAAATTAAGTTTACCTACGAAATGGAAAGGGACCGATCATTGGCATTCCTGGATGTGCAGATTAGAGTGAAAGAAGACGGTACACTTTCACATGCTGTTTACCGGAAACCCACGCATACGGACCGATACCTACACGCCTCCTCACACCATCATCCACGGCATTTGCAAGCAGTTATATCATCGTTGACTAATAGAGCTCATAACCTCTGCGACCCTGAACATCTCCAGTCAGAGCTTGCGCATGTTCAGGAGGTACTTCGACGAAATGGATATAATATGCCAAAGTTGTTGAGAAGGCAAAAAAGGAAGGAAAGATATCCAGAGGTGAACCGCCAGGCAGCGTTTTTACCCTATATTAAAGGCATAACGGATAAAATTGGAACAGTACTGAAGAACTTCTCCATTAAGACTGTATACACTCCGTTATGTCAAATATCTAAACAACAGCGGCGACCAAAAGATGTTATACCGTTCCAGACTCCGGGTGTCTATAAAATCGATTGTAGTTGCGGTAGTTCTTATATTGGACAAACGAAGCGGACTATTGCAGAACGTGTCAAGGAACATATCGCAGCTATTAAAAATCGATAAGCGAATAAATCAGCCGTAGCTGAACATCTATCAGAATCGGGAGTTAATCATTGGATGGAACTACATGACCCAAAAATCCTCTCCACCGATCGCCATTATCATACCAGCATGGTGCGTGAAGCGATTGAAATCAAGAAGTATAATACTTTCAATCGGGAGGACGGATTTAAAATATCATCGACATGGAATCCAGTTATTAACAAGAGCAAACCCCATGCTCGGCCGTTAGAAACGCAAACAAACACCGATACGGTTAGTGTTGTGTGTCGGAGTAGCTTCACTGACATTTCAACTAGTGGCGATTTATTATCACAAAATGTGAGGGTGTCCGAAGATTCGCTGCCGGGCCCTAGCAGACGACGCCGTGCACCGCCAGTTCGCTTGTGACCACGGCTGCTGCAACGTAGCCGAAACGTCAAGCAGTAAGTACAGACAATGTACTTAAAAATAAACGTCGCGTTAATTCCCGGTTTAATACTTTGTGGTTAGCTTAATGTCCTTGATATGCCATGCACCTAAACTGTGCCCGGACAAGTCTTCCAGATCGTAGACTAATGGTGACCTTTTGGCGGTAATCCGACATTTTATAAATTTAGGAGCCAGTTTCTTAGCAAACCGTTCATCTCTATCACTTTGGTAATATGTACGTTTCCAAATCACATCTCCGACATTAAACTCGATATTTTTTCGACGCAAATTATAAGTTGGAATTTCGTGAGTGAGCTTTAATGAGGTTTGCCTGTACTTTGTCGAAATTTTTTCTTAAATGATCCAAATTTTCGGCATAGACATCCCTAGGCGAAAAAATTATATCATCTTGAAGGTCTGTATCGATGTAGTGAGTACCACAGCTAATTAATTCACGGCCAAACACTAAAAATGCAGGTGTAAATCTAGTAGCCTCGCTGACGGAAGAATTTAGTGCAAATTGGATTTTTGCAATGTTACTGTCCCAAGACCGGTGATCTTCGTGTACGAAAGATGAAACAGCAGTCATGATAGTTGTAATAAAACTCGTTGAATCTTCGCAACAGACTATATATTTTATTTCATAGAGAACAACTGTCATAGCAGAGTAGATACAACATTACTCACTAGATGGCGTTAGTAGTAGGCAATAAGAGTCTAAACTTTATTTTGATACAATTATTACTAACACCCCCACTTATCAAAATAAGCTAAACATTATATAACATTTAATTTTACAATACCAAGCATATGCATAAATTTATAATGTTTTATATGACATAGACCTTTTGTTAACAGGTCAGCAGGCATTTCCCCAGTGGGAATATATTTAATCTTTACAATTTTATCATTGATAACATCCCTGATGTAATGATAACGCACGTCTATATGTTTCGACCTGTTATGACACTGTTGACTGGAAGCTAATTTCATGGCACTCTGATTATCACAATGTAAACTAACAACATATAACTGACCAGTAATTTCATGTATCAAATTTCTTAAATAAACAGCCTCTCTGGAAGCTTCTGACATAGCAATATACTCAGATTCAGTACTTGATAGACTGACAGACTTTTGTTTACGGCTCTGCCAGGAGATTGCAGATCCAGACAACATAAAACAAAATCCAGTATACGATTTTCTATCTACGGCATCAGATGCCCAATTACTATCAACAAACCCTTGCAAATCAATGTCATTATTGGTATACTTAAGACAATAATTCTTTGTACATTGTAAGTACCTCAAAATCCTTTTTGCGTAATTATAGCAATTTACATTGTAACAGGTATTAAATTGACTGAGGTAGCTAACAGCATAGGCAATGTCTGGTCTTGTCAAAACTGCCAAATACATTAAACTGCCAATGAGTTCTTGATAAGGAACATTAGGTAAACATTCTGTAGATTTTTCAACATTCAATTTCTGTTCAATAGGAGTACTCTGAGGTTTACAATCAGACATCTGAAATTTCTCGACTAAATGTTCAATGTACTGTGTTTGATCAATGGTAATAACACTTTTGTTTTCATTTACATTAATTCTCATTCCTATATACTGTCTGACAGGACCTAGATCCTTTAATTTGAACTCTGAAGCTAATACATTTTTCAATTTTTCAGTCTCATGGTCATTATTTGAAAAAATTAGAAAATCATCTACATATAAACCAATAATTATTTTTGTATTACCTTTAGTTTTTGCAAACAAACATGGTTCATATTGACTATTGTCAAAGCCTAATTTACAAAGACTATCCTTTACTTTCTCATACCATGCTAAGGATGACTGCTTTAAGCCGTAAATTGCCCGCTTTAATTTTAATACCTTCCCCCCACTTTTGTTTGCAAAACCTTCAGGTATTGACATATATATATTTTCTTTTAGGACACCATTTAGAAAAGCTGTGTTTACATCTAAATGCGTAATATTCATTCCCATTTTTACACTGAGAGCAAATAATAATCTTAAAGTAGAATGACGAATTACAGGTGCAAAAGTACGAGTATAATCTACACCTGGCTTTTGCGAAAAGCTCTTGGCCACAAGCCTAGCCCGGTACCGCACATTATTGTCCACATCATACTTTTTCACAAACACCCAACGGCACTTCACTATAGACACATCACTAGGTTTCTCGACGAGTTCCCACGCATCATTGTCCTCGAATGACTGCAACTCATCAGCCATTGCACATCGCCACTGCTCCTTCTCAGGCCCCTCGAGAGCCTCTGAGACCGAGATCTCCTCTGAAGCTGGAACGGAACTGGAGACACACAAGTTGCTAAAACCATATCGATCAGGTTCTTTTCTCACACGTTTTGGTCTAGCAGATTCTGGTGTTGGAATTGGATCTGATGTAGTCTGCACCTCCTGCACCTGCATCTGGACCTCACTTGGTACAGATTCATGATGATTGTCACCACCATCTGTGTAAACTGTTGAATCTGAAGCTGTCATCACGTTTTTCATCTTCTGAAATATAAGATTCCCCCACTGAATTGTTGCTCTCCATCTCCACACTGACCTCTGGTGGCTCCATACTGTGCTGTGCTGTCTTTTCATCCAATACATATACAGCCTCTTTGCTGTTTGCAATATCCCCTGTCTCGCCTTCCATCACAATGACGTCTCTGCTTGTGATAATAGTGTTCTTGGCAGGATTATACAATCTATATCCTTTGACGTCCTCGCCATATCCAACTAATATGTGCTGAGTAGCTTTCTTGTCCCACTTGAGGCGCTTCTGTTTGGGAATATGTACCATCACCTTACTTCCGAATAATCTAAGGTGACTTAGGTTAGGTTTTGACCCATGCCACAGTTCATAAGGTGTCTTTGGTACTCCTGACACAATAGACCTGTTTTTCAAATAAACAGCTGTATTAGCCGCTTCAGCCCAAAATCTCTTGTCCAACTTTGCATCATACAATAGACATTTGCCCTTCTCAACTACAGTGCGATTAGCCCTCTCACAGATACCATTTTGCTCTGGGGTATAACTATTAGTTTTCTGGTGAATAATACCACATTGTTTTAAGTAACTCTCAAATTCTCTACTCCAATCTATTATCCGTGTGCAAGATCTTTATTTTCTTCCCTTGTTGGTTTTCTATCATACGTTTAAATTCTTTAAATTTACTTAAAGCTTCACTTTTCTGTTTGAGAAAATAGATGAAAGTCATCCGACTATAATCATCCACAAACAGGATGAAATATCTACTGCCATTAAGAGAGTTCACCTCCATAGGTCCACACAAATCACTGTGTATCCGATGACATACCTCTGTATTTCTCTCACCAACATGTGTGAATGGTAACCTCATCTGTTTGCCTTCACAACAAGTAGTCACACTCTGCTTTTGTAATGTCAAATGAACCTTTATATGACAAGCCCTCTACTATGCCATTTTTCATTTTGTTCATATCCTGACAATTTATATGAGCTAGCCTTCTGTGCCATAAACTACCGGTAACTGCAGGAGCTGCCAACACATGACTCTGCGCCCTCAACCTTAACTTGTACACACCATCGGTTAAATCAGCTATGGCAACTAAAGCATCATTTCTGTCATAAATATAACAATGTTTTTCTTCAAATACGACATTGTTACCATTCCTGATGAGCTCACTAACTGATAACAAGTTCGTTGTCAAACTAGGCACGCATAGCACATTCTTAATAGTAATGTGACAATCCAAATCTGAGATGATCTTTACATCTCCGGAACAATCAACTGGCACTTTTGATTCATTAGCTACAACAATTTCTGGTAAACACGACGTTAAGTTTATGTTCTCAATCCAGTTCTTGTTTACTGTCATATGTGCACTCGCGCCACTATCGACATACCATTCCGTTTTGTTAAACTTTCCGTTTATAAAAACAACATTGAAAACACATTTATTAGTGGTTTTCTTTAATAATGGGCACTGGTTACGATAATGTCCGCTAGCTTTGCATTTGTAACAAACAATCTCTTTTTCTTTTGTTATTGTTTCTGTCACCGATTTCTTATTTGTCGTAAATGAACCGCCATTTTTCTTTGACTTGAAGTTGCCATGTTTATTTCTAGCAACGAAAGCAGCGCCACCAACTTCAGACTCATTCGGAACTTCCATGTCAAGCAATTTTGACTTTATGACATCGGCTGTTATCGGAATTCCCGAATGTTCGATAGCCATTATCATCGGGGAATAACGTTCAGACAAACCAGCTAATAATAATGATCCCACCCATTCATCGGTTATTGTAAATCCTGTGCCATTTAACCTTTGAGCTGTTTCGACCATTTGTGTGACATAGGTAGCCATTGAGTCACAATTTTCCAATCTTATGGATATTAAACGTCGAAGCAAGGTTATTTTTCTAGAAAAGCCGGAGTCGTCAAACATGGTCTTTAACTTAGTCCATAATGCTGCTGATGTTTCCGTATTTCTAATATGCACGTACAATGCTGGATCAATTGTTAATATTAGCTTTGCCTTGGTTTTTGCGTCTTCTGCTGATTTAACTTCAAAATCGGCGGGAGGCTTGATGTACTTGTCCGCGCTATCTAAGACCAGTAAGCTTTCTGTTGGTAGCAATGTAATATTTTTCTATTTTTCTTGTGTTGGTAACACTGTTTTCTATAATCTGTCATGGCTACTGTGTTCGGTAAAACGGAGTGATTATATTCTCTTTGGTGTTCGGTGAACTGCGGTGTAAAAACTAGGCTATCTAAATATTAATAAAAGTCTGTCTTATGGTTAAAGATTGTTTTACTTATATCTGAACAGGTTATGGGCCCAGGCACATAATCCTGAGAAAAAAAGTAAAACAATCAAAACTGTATTTTCGTCAAACTAAAAAAAATTCCCGCGTGCGGTTTGAGGTTAGAAACCGGCGGAAAGAAAGAAAACATTACTTGCGAGCAAAGCAAGGTCGGGACGATCATACAGGAAGATGGCAGACGACAATTCGTTGAAACTCCAGACGTACATAAAGCTTGAGGGAACATCCAATTGGAATATTTGGAAATTCCAAACCATCGTTTTGTTGCGAAGTCAAGGCTTACTGGAAGTAACAGACGGAAGCAGTGTGAAACCAAAGGAGGCGGTTGAGAAGGCTGCATGGGAAAAGAAAGACGCGAAGGCTCAATCATGGCTTGTTACAAGAATGTCAGAAAGCGTGATGATGCACATCATAACATGTACTACGTCAGCCGAAATGTGGCGAAAACTTGCGAGCGTGTATGAGCAAAAATCCGAAACAAGTATACATATCGTACAACAACGTTTCTTCCAATACAAGTACGAGGAGGGCACGGCGATGTCTACGTTCTTATCTAAAATAGAAGAATTAAGAAACCAGCTCAAGCAAATGGGAGAAGACATATCAGAGAAATTCGTAATAACAAAGGTGCTAATGTCTCTTCCAGACGCCTATAAACACTTTGTGTCGGCGTGGGAGTCCGCGCCTGACGAGAAACAAACGCTAGAAAATCTCGTCGCGAGATTACTGATTGAGGAAGAACGTATTAACGAAAAGGAGCCTCAAAACTCGTCAGCATCAGCGTTCGTAGCTAAGAAAAACATTAAGTGTTACAAGTGCAATAAGCTAGGACACTATCAAAGTGAATGTAATCAAAACAAGGGTTCGGGACATGACAATAGACCGGTTAAGAAGTGTTATTACTGTAAAAAAATGGGGCATACTAAAAGTGAGTGCTACTTCAAGAAGAATCGGGAAAAAGACAGTACGAGTAATGCATTTATGGTGATGAACTCTAATAGTAACATTCAAGAATCTAAGTGGTTAGTGGACTCTGGCGCTAGCCAACATATGTGCCGAGATCGGAACATTTTCGCATCATACATAACGTTGAGCAATAAAACAGTGATAGTCGGAAATGGCGAGGAGATTAGGGCGCTCGGTTGCGGACAGGTGGCGGTAGAGGTCTACAATGGCCGCGGATGGGTGAAAACAACCATAGACAATGTACTATTCGTTCCGGAATTGAAAACAAACCTGTTATCTGTCAAATGCGCTACAGAGAGAGGTTATGTTGTTAAAATGGACAATAACGTGTGTAAATTCTACAAAGAAAATACTGTGAGTGCCGTAGCGAGTCGTAACGGAGATATGTACTATATGGACGTGCGTTACAAATGTGAGGTAGCGAACGCGACTGAAGTGAAATCAGGACTTAAAGAGTGGCACGAAAAACTTGCTCATCAAAACTTACAGTATGTGAGAATGGTGCTCAAAAACAACAACATTGAAGTGAAAGACTCGGACTTTAAGTGTGAGGGTTGCTTGGAGGGCAAAATACATCGTTTGCCTTTCAGTGCCAGTGAAAATAAAACGAGTAGGCCATGCGAGTTGATACATGCTGATACGTGCGGACCGATGGAGGTGCCGTCCGTGGGAGGATCCAGATATTTCGTAATTCTAAAGGATGACTTCTCTAACTATAGGTCTGTGTACTTTGTTAAAGGCAAAGATGAAGTTAAGAAGTGCATTGAGAACTTTTTGTACAAGGCCGAAAATGTAACCAAAAACAAAGTATTGTGTTTTAGAAGTGATAATGGAACAGAGTTTACGAACAAAGAAGTGCAACATTTATTTGAGAAACATGGAATAATCCATCAAACCACGGTGCCATATACTCCCGAACAAAATGGCAAGGCGGAGCGAGAGAATCGGACTCTAATAGAATCAGCACGTACAATGTTGTGTGCAGCAGATCTACCTAAGAAGCTGTGGGCAGAAGCTGTTCATACTGCGGCATATGTACTAAACAGAACAAGTAAAAGTAATGAAACTGGAAAGACCCCATATGAAACGTGGACAGGCAAACAATTTGATATAAACGGCCTTAAAATCTTTGGGAATCCTGTGTATGTCCATGTACCAAAGGAGAAAAGAAGAAAATGGGATCCTAAAGGGGAGAAAGCAGTCATGGTCGGTAACGAGGAAAATGTCAAGGGCTACAGGATATTCTTCTCAGAAAAGAACACTGTTGAGGTCAAAAGAGACGTCATATTTCTAGAAAAACAGGAGGAGCAATTAGTTACGCTGGACACCACAATAGAGGAGAAGAAAGACACTAGTCAAGAGCATCCTAAAAACAGAGAGAAGGCTGAGGATCAAGGCGAGAGGATGGAGAAAGAAGAAGCACAGATTGAAGAGGAAGAGGTAGAGGAAACCCTTAATGTGTCTGGTGAAAGTGACAGTGTCTACATACCGTGTTCCAGTGATGATGAATCCAGCAATGATGATAATGGAGAGATACAGACACGTGAGAAGAGTACTCGAACTAGAAAACAGACTTCGTTTTACAAATGTCATCATGTCTATGTTGAGGGAAATGAACCAAAGACTTACCAAGATGCCATGCAACGGACTGATGCGAGTAAATGGAAAGAAGCAATGCAGAGAGAGTTGAATACCTTCAAAGAAAACAATACATGGACTGTTTGTGAAGAACCTGTAACTGAAAAGACTGTAAGTAGTAGATGGGTTTTTAAAATCAAAACCTCTAATAATAATGTAGAATATAAAGCGAGACTAGTGGCGAGAGGTTTTGAGCAGTGTGATACAATGGAACTATGTGATTTATATGCACCAGTAGCTAAATTGTCAACCTTCAGGTTATTTGTTTGTATAGCAGCAAAATTAAACTTGCCAATTAGTCAAATGGATGTAACTGGTGCCTTCCTATATGGAGACATACATGAAAAAGTGTATTTAGAATTACCAGAAGGTGCGTATTGTGGTGATAAAAATATTGTTATTTTAAAGAAATCTCTGTATGGATTAAAAAAATCACCAAAATACTGGAACGACAAATTTAATTCAGTAATTATGAAACAAGGTTTTGTAAAATCAAAAAGTGATTCTTGTCTGTACACTAAATGTAAAGGCGACGCCCGAACATATGTTTTACTATACGTAGATGATTTATTAATATTTGGAAATGATGAAAAGCAGATTTGTGACCTTAAGTCATTATTGAATAATGAATTTAAAATGAAGGATTTGGGCTTAGTTTCAAATTTCTTAGGTATTCATGTAAAACAAGATTTAGATACAGGGATCACTAAACTTAATCAAAAGGAATATTTGGAAAGTGTATTACAAAAATTTGATATGCAAAACTGTAAAGAAATATGTACACCAATGGATCTGAACTTTAACACTAAAATATTAGAAGATAACAATGATTCTGTGATTGATAAAAACATTGAAAATAAATGTAGGAAAATTATAGGTTGCTTGTCATATGCTGTATTAGGAACAAGACCTGATTTGTGTATTGCTGTATCAATTTTGAGTAGACATCAAAATAATGCAAATAATGTTTTATTAACTGCCTTAAAGAGAGTGCTAAGATATGTAAAACATACAATACATTACAAACTTGTCTACAAATGTAATAGCGACTTATTAGTGGGATATTGTGATGCAAATTGGGGAGGAGACTTAAAGGATAGAAGGTCGACAACTGGTTACTGTTTTAAGTTTTCAGATTGCTTAATTTCATGGTCTTCTAAAAAACAGACCAGTGTGAGTCTATCTTCTACCGAGTCAGAGTACATAGCTATAAGTATGGCTACTAGTGAAGCATGTTGGTTAATTAATTTGCTTAAAGATTTCAATTTTGTAAATGTGTGTCCTGTCACAATATTTTGTGACAATCAGAGTGCCATAATGGTAGCGAATACTGAAAGTGTCAAAAGATTAAAACATATTGATATTAGATATCATTACATAAAAGACTTGATTAAATGTGGAAAATTAATGTTAAAATATATTAAAACTGAAGAGCAAACCGCAGATATGTTCACAAAGGCATTAAATAAAAATTTACTGTTAAGATTTATTAAAAACTGTGGTTTATATGAATAATTTTAAGTTAAATAAATATATGATTGTAAGGGTCATAAGGGTGTATTACATTGAGAGGGGGTGTTGGTAGCAATGTAATATTTTTCTATTTTTCTTGTGTTGGTAACACTGTTTTCTATAATCTGTCATGGCTACTGTGTTCGGTAAAACGGAGTGATTATATTCTCTTTGGTGTTCGGTGAACTGCGGTGTAAAAACTAGGCTATCTAAATATTAATAAAAGTCTGTCTTATGGTTAAAGATTGTTTTACTTATATCTGAACACTTTCAGCCGCAAAACACCATTCGTCGTAATTTTCCCTGCCTTTTAACTTCGGCACACTATTAATATAGTTCGAGTTCATGTTTCCGCGAATCAACAAGCACAATTTATCTATTTTAAACGTAAAATATCTGATAAAAGCGGGAGAAGCCCATAACCTGTAATAAAACTCGTTAAATCTTCGCAACAGACTATATATTTTATTTCATAGAGAACAACTGTCATAGCAGAGTAGATACAACATTACTCACTAGATGGCGTTAGTAGTAGGCAATAAGAGTCTAAACTTTATTTTGATACAATTATTACTAACAATAGTCTTGTTGTAAGGTTCTACCGTGTTCACCTGGGGAGTGTATTTTGGCGTGTATTGAACATTAGGGACTTTATACTTAGAAAATAGATCCTTCATCATGTTACTTATGAACTGCCTTCCATTGTCCATAAGAATTGTACTAGGTACTCCATGAACTAAGAAAAATAGGTAGGATTGACAATCGTGATAGATATTTAGATACCAAGTATCGTTGGTATGGACCGGTCCATCAGTGTTAATGTTGAGAGCATCTACTGGCACAGCACGCAATAAACTATCAGGCACGACGTTATCTAGTCCTCGTCGATGCCTAATTTTAAAATTATAGGCCGAAAGTCTGACTCCCCAACGGGCTAAACGACCCGTAGGATTATTTAGGTTCAGAAACCACCTTAACGCCGAATGATCAGTATAGACGACGAATGTTTGACCATTTTCCAAGTAACATCGTCAATGTTCAATAGCCGTTAAAACTGCTAGAGCCTCCCGCTCAGTTGCACTGTAGTTCTGCTCCTGCTTCGATAGGGATTTGCTCATATATGCTACTACACGTTCGACGTATATTATAGTTTGTGTCAGAACGGCACCAATACCTACGTCACTGGCGTCCGTATGGACTTGAAAAGGTTTTGAGTAGTCAGGGCAAGCTAAAATAGGCGTTGATACCAAACATTCCTTTAGGGAAAGAAAAGCATTTTCAGCTTCGGGGGACCACACAAACGGAGGTGCTTTTTTCCTTGGGACATTAATTTGTTGAGAGGGCCAAGTTATAGAGCTAAAATTTGGAATGAAACGACGGTACCATGATGCAGTTCCTAGAAACCTCCAAACTTCCTTGCGGTTACTAGGTCTTGGGTAATTTACTATAGCCTCTATTTTTTCGGGATCTGCGTGTAGACCTTCAGAATTTACAACGTAACCTAAATATTTCAACTGGTTTCTAAAGAACTGACTTTTTTCAAAGTTGATGGTCAAATTAGCAATTTTGAGTTTTTTCGTATACCCGATTTAGTAAGGAAATGTGTTGTTCGAAGGTATTTGTGACAATAATAATATCGTCAACAAATACGAATACCCTGTTCTCAAATTCTGGTCCGTAAAACAAAATGTCGATTTTGTGGGTAACTGTGAAACAAGCCGCATCGGCTGATGCAACCCAAAGATTTTAATTAGTATCTAGTGGTTTTTAGTGTACAAATTTGGTGTTACTTTGTGCAGTGAAGTGCCGCAGGGTGATATTAATATAAGAATCATTGAATTGTGTCGTTTTTAACACTGCTATTGTGTGTCGAGTGAGTTGTCACGTGAACAATTTGCTTTGACCTAATAAAGTCTTAAAACCTACGGCTTTGTTAAAAATAGTCTCCACATTCTATAGTACCGCTGACGAATGGGGGCAGCATCCCCAGTATCGATTGAATGCGTAGTCAGGGTAGTACGACCTAAGCCTCGTTCCTCGTAAGAGATTTCGCGGAAACGGGATATTATATTATCAGCCGTAATTTTCTGGTCAACTGTTAGATGATTATAGCTTTGAAGGTGTACGTCAACGTCAGAAATTATATTGGCCAGAGTATTGTCAGCATCAATCCCTGTACGCATCACGACCGAGTTGAGATGATTCGGGAATAAGCCAAAAAGTCGCCAAAAGTCCATACCAAGAATAAGACGGTTGTTTATTTCAGGGACAACATAGACTTCCAATATGTGAGTTTGATTCAAAAAGGTAATAGGTAGACGTATACGTATAATACCGATAAAGTTCAGTTTCTGACCACCAGCAGCAATGAAATTTGTAGGCTTGCACTGACTTATTGAGAATCCTAAATTGGTGAAAAAAATGTGTTTATTATTACCTAGTATTGTAACGCTAGAACAAGAATCAAGTAGGCCAGTTATAGGATTGCTATCCACTTCAATAGAAATGTATGGTCTAGAGTTATCTATTTTATTATTGTGCACTGTAGATACATTGTAGCATGAAAAGAACTGTGAAATTAATTTAAGCCAAGCTTTCCAGTCTTCTTTATTGAATTTAGTGCAGTTTTTGTATCTGCAATCCACGTTATTTAGTTTTTTGATGTGGAACTGCTGTTACATTCAGTACAGTCTGGATACCTAACGCCTTTCTTACCACATTTGAAACAAATTGGGAAGTGCGGTTCAGTACATTGTCCTAATGAATGAGTGTCAATTCTGCACCTGGGACAGTAGACGTTTCCTGGACGCCGATTATCAACACTTATAGGACTAACTTCAATTTTCTTTTCTGTTTGTATCTCATTTAGATGGCATTTTGTATCATTTAAATGTATTTTGTTATCAAACTGTCTATCATTATATATACTTATATATATACTTGTAACAGTAATTTTTGTTTCTGTAGTTAGTGTAGTTGTAGTTTTTATTTGTGTAATTATTAGGTGTACTTGGTTTATTATAAGCAAATTCTGGGGCAACAGTATCTCTAGTTATTTTAGGAGGTTCATGAAACTGAGCCATTCTAGATTGTATATTCTCATAACTGCGACATATAATATTTAGTTTTTCGATACTATCAATGTTAGGGAATGCAGCTAAGGTACTGGCATAGCAAGGACGAATATTATGGAGAATAATATCCAATTGATCAGCCTCTGAAACTTTTTTGTCTAATTTTGAGAACATTCCGTGCATAACCGACAAGTATATTATGATATTTTCGTGTTCGCCTTGGGTACGCATGCGGATTTTTGCCAATAACCGGTAGACGTTATCGTTTTGGCTGAAATCTTTTTTCAGAACTTCTACATCCACATCCCATGACTGTGCTTTATCTTTTATACACCGAAACCAATGAAGAGCATCGTCAGTAAAGATTTCGAAAGCGAATGACAATAATTTATTTTTAGGAATATTTCGGGCTTCTACCAACTCTTAAGCTTTTTGTATAAACTACCGTACACAGCTTTTACCCGAAAACTTAAGTTGATTTACTACCTCAGATTCAATCTTCCTATCACAGCCAGAAGTCACAGTGAACACCTCGGCTGTAGAGGCTGAGCTGGTCTGAAATGAAACCGAGCTTTGGGCAATTTTAGATTGAAATAGCGATAGATCCTGAACTTGTATCTTCCAAATTTTATTACATTCGGTATAGAGATCCTTTGTCTCGGAAGTACGATCTATCCTTATTGCGTCTATAATAGGCATGGTGCAAAATAGTATCTGTTCTAAAATAAAGATTTTTATCGAATTTCGATTTGAGACTGTCAATATTAGTTTTCGCTTTTTGGAGTGTCTCGTGGAGTTGCAATAAATCATCCTTCGGTTCAAGGTGAGACTCCAAAATATCTTCCGAAGGCAATATTTGAGCTAATTTAACGATCTGCTTTCTAAGTTCCTGAACAGATTCGCCTGTAGTACCGCCTCTAACGCCTACCTCGTACTCGAGTTCGGCTTTTTGCAGCGACAGGAATTTAATAGGATACGACATATAAAATAGAAAGGAATGGGTGTGTGTTGCAATTGCGTAACTAATATAATTAATGAATTAAAAGCACAACCAAGTTGTACAGCGCAAAATCAACTTAATTAAAACGACCAATCTTGGATTAAAAAAAATATAACAATTATAATTATAACAATAATAAAATAATGTAGTAGTCACTAGGTTGAGAATCCTAAGATTAGTCGGTAGTGATAAAACTAATATACTAAAGCTTGAATGAGCCAACACCAATGATTACCAACTACTGCCTAAAATATGCAAAAGGTTAACTCGACCTATCAAAATAATACCTATACTTGAGCGCCACTATAACACTTTAGGGGTTATGATCAATTAAAAAGGTTAGGTAGTAAAAACTTAGTTTATTCAGACCTCAGGGTCTGGGTTCTATTTTGACGAGACGAGATCCTTTTGCATACGGTATAAAAGAAAACCACTGTCCTGAGAGCAGTCGCGCACGCAGCCGGCGTCTTCAGCACAGAGCATAGGTGGTGGAGAAAATCAAGAGTCGGTATTTTCCAAACTCCAGAACTGGAACCCTGGAATGTTCCATTTTAGAAAAAGTCCAATTTTACACACTTGACTGCGACATCCAGCCGGGCTAAGATGCGCACCACGAGATAATTTTGTCGACACTCGTATTGCGTCAGCGCTAGTTGCTTCTCGCTCACCTGACAGGGCGAGGAGCGGGATAGAAGGATACGCTCTCGCGAACGAGAGTCGACAAAATTTTGTCGAGTTGCGCATCTTAGCCCGGCTAATCCGTATGTAGAAGCGAGCCACTAACTACAGCGTGGTTTCTTTAAAGCGTTAATTAGTGATCAAGGATGTAGCAGTACAAGCAAAATTACAATAATCCTAATAGCAAAATAAAACACAGAAAACAATGAAATAATATTTAAAAGGTATGTCTTAGGGACAAGTTACATACAACGGACAGTTTTTATTCCATTACAGATAGTGGAATAGTTTAGAATAGAAGTATTATTCAACATATTGTTTAATTATAACTATGTAGCATGATTTAGATTAGAATCAAGTATTAACTAAATTTTTACATTACACATACACCATTACGCGAGGGTGAACGTAATTACTAAAATTACTTATTAACTAAAACTAAAAGCTTTGATCTAAGACTATTATTGTAATTTCTGCCATAACTCATTCCACAATTAACTAAATATTATTTTTGATTAATCTTATGTACAGTAGGCCACACATCAGGTTACTACACTTTCCACTGTGATACCTTAAAAGAGGGACTGAGAGAATCGTGCGATAGAGACGAATAGTGTTTCTCAGTGTTGGTACAAATCGATACCTCCTACGTAAGTTGTTGTATCCCACAAAAATGCCATTTAGCAGTTGTACTAAAAAAGAGCTTAATTTGTAGTAATCTATATATAAAAAATGAAAAAAAAACAAAACCGTGTTTATTTCTAGCATTTTGAAAACGTAAGTTGTTGTATCTTTCGAACAGGAACGGACAACAACGTTGTATAGTTCTTTGCAATGGTTTACGCGGGGTGGGGGGGCGGGCGGATCGCGCGCTCGCGCATTGTATCGGTCAATTCCAACAGACCACGCCGGACGTTGAGGCCGGCTCCACGCGTGTTGGGCGCGCTAAGGTTTGGACGAAAATACGTTAGGAAATTTAATTTGTTTAACTGATGTAACGATGAATCCAACCCGTATTATAACAAGAGGGCGCAGGTTGTGTGATTTGGTCAATAATACGAGTACACAATACAGCCAATCTCAGACACCTGTCGAAAATAATAATGTTCCTATAATTGAATATGAACCAAACATTATTCCCGATTCAAGCCTCCGAAATATCTCTGGTATGTTTCTTTTTTGTATTATTTCATTCATTAATTAGGATAATAAAACTTTTTTTTGGTAATACCAACCTAAAATGTTGTATAGATTACTTACAACAGTATACGTTGTTAAGTTTACTTTAAAAAATGTTGTATGTGGGTGATTCCTAGAAAGTGAGGATAAAACGCGTCCAGTCCAAATACTCCGTCCTCATAATAGCATAATTAATAACATCAGGGTTTTTATATACTTAAAGTATTAGCACAACTATTAACACACAAAAACAGAACATAAAACACAGTTTTATTACAAAATTTTGATCAAACGTGCCTTAAACGTCATTGTCCTAGCATGTCCCACAAGGGTGTGCGTGGATATTAAGTCTGATAAAAAAATCAACCAAAACGGAACGTTTAATTCTTACATGACAATTTGTTCTCAAATATATAAAGCTTCTAATTATCGCAAATTACAAACATTTATTTTATTTTAACCTGGAAAACTAACACTCTTAAAGTTTGGGATCGAAAAAAAATCATTAAACGCATCAAGAATGGTTTCTAATATAAAATCAAATTCATGTGGATTTGAAGCGGGCCGGGAGGCGCCCCGCACCTGTCTCAGTGTCCAGTCGCGCGGCGTGCTTGGAACGGAGCGGTCACGTATCGCGTTTGTCGACCAGGTAAGCTTACAATTCGTTCTTACAAATTTGGCATCTAAAAAGTCATTAAACTTTTGCTGTCTACAGTTGCTAATAATTTTCACATCAATTGTATTGTTTCTTACTTTTACGTATCGTATGGGAACTTATTCGTAACATGTACTTCGAAGCAGATATGTCCAGTTTCATTAGGTTAAAACCAGTTTTTTTCGAATTCGTCATTTTCACCAACATCATTAACCTCAAAAATCTGTGTTGCGTATATTGACAAATAGGGAATATAATGATTTGGTTTGTTTCCAATAATGATAGTTGTAGAGAATAATGATCTTTTGCTTTAAATTAAGTATGGGGTACGTAGGTACTTTAATTATTGTCATTGTTTTAGGAATTTGTCTGTTAATAACATTGTGTTTGTTCAGCGGCTGGGTGTTATATTATCCATTTAAGTATAATATATTTGTTGTACCTTTGTTGCTAGTCATCTCCCCCTAAAACACAAGTGCTTTAAGCTACATACTTTGAGATTTAAGCTTTTTAGGTATGTGACGTGGTTTGATATTAGGAAATGTTTAAAATATTTATATTTTACATCAAAGTCTTTGGAAACTAGCGCCGCTAATATATTTTTTTAGTGGAGAATATGAGGCATTTAATATGTATAAGAAAAGAGTAGGTACTCTTGAGAATTATTAAAGTAAAGTACCTATTAACAGTAATATGTAGTTTAATATACTTGTATAGGTAATATTATCCTTGCGCAAGTAAGTGTAATGTTTAAAATTGCTAAATGTGTTCACCCTAGGCACTATTTCAAAAAGTATTACAGCTTTACTTGTACGAAGATTAAACATTTGTTTATTTTCTTTAATCATTCTTTAATGTAGTTTAATAAGTTCGCCATTTAAATTCTGATGGCGCTAGTTTGGACGAGGTATTAAAACCATGGTGTTTTTTTTAGGTGTAGATCAAAATGCCTCCAAAAAATATAAAAGCTGAAGAACATCGTCGAGCACAGCAACGACTTTGTAAAAGGAGAAAATATTTGGAAATAAAAAATGATCCTGAGTTGTTAGCTATAGAACAAGAGAAAAGACGTAACAAGTATAAGAAAAGAAAAGAAGAAGGCAAAGTCAAATCTATAAAGGAACGAACTCCTCGCGCTCAACGTGAGCAGAGAAAGAAATGGAAGGAAAATTCCAAAAGGTAAATATATTTTTTTGTATCTATATACAAACTTCAAATGTATTTTGATGATAAATTTATAGTGTTTCACGTTTAAAATAGGTACAGACAAATAAAAAAGCAAGCAGAGACTACGGTAAACCCTCCGTTTGATCCAGTTCTAATAGAAGCTGCCGAAGATAATATACCTGAGAGTGATAAGACTGAAGAACAGAAAAAGGTAGAGGAGCAACGTGATCCATTGTATCAAATGACTCCTGCTATGAAAAATGTGATAAAAAGAATACGCTATAATGAGTTAAAGAAAAGGAATGTGTTGCTAAATACTATTAAAATATATAAAAAAAAAATTGAGGCCCAAAGAAAAAATATACATAGATTAAAAAGAAAACTGAATGTGAAAAATGAAAGTGCAATGAACGAACATAGTCAAACAAACTTTCCTAGATTAGTTAAACAAACTGGGAATAATTATTACCTTCATGCATATTGTCAAGTCAAAATTTATATGTAGACAAAGTTCGTCAGTTTTATAACGAGGATGATAATAGTACTGTAAGTGCTTCTAAAAAAGAGTACGTGACAAAAAATAAAGTAAAGATGCAGAAAAGGTATCTGAATGCTCCATTAAAGAACCTTTATCAAAAATTTCTTTCCCAAGTTGGTATTAAAATAAGTTACTCGACCTTTTGTAGACTACGACCCTTTTGGACCGTTTTTCCAAAACCTACCAATAGAGATACTTGTCTCTGTTCACGACATCTTAACATGGAGTTATTGATACAAGGATTATATAGGGCTTGCGTAGTAAATGTAAGAACTTCTGAACAATTACTATCAAAACTTTGTTGTGACTCGCGAAATGTAAACTGTTTAAATAGAACTTGCAGTACTTGTTCGTCAAATCATCTTGAATATTTAAATGTTTCTGGTCGCAATGTTTCATTTTACGAATGGCGCAAAACAACAAAAGAAATTACTCTTAAAAATGGAACTAAGAAAAAACAACAATTGACTGAAAAAATAAATACTACAATAAGTGCTACAGCAGCCATAACTAAATTAGAAGCAGATGTTAAAGCATTCTTAACACATGTTCACAAAATTGTTTGCCAATATAAAAGCATTAAAGATCTTAAAAATAATCTGTCCGTTCAAGAAGCATGTCTGCATATTGATTTTTCCGAACATTATAATTTAAAATATTCCGAAGAAGTCCAAGCGTTCCATTTTGGTGGTAGTCGCCAACAAATCTCTCTACACACTGCTGTTGCGTATACGCACAATTTCACAACCGGTACCGTTACTCCGATTTCTCATTGCACATTAAGTAATTGCTTACGACATGATGCACCTGCCATTTGGGCACACTTGGTGCCCCTAATTAAGCACGTTATTAAAATAAATCCATTTATTGAAATTCTTCATATTTTATCTGACTCTCCATCGTCCCAGTACAGAAACAAATACATGTTTTATATAATAACACAACTGAACCAAGATTTTAATCAAATAAAAAAAATTACATGGAACTTTTCGGAAGCAGGGCACGGAAAGGGTGCTCCTGATGGCGTAGGAGCTGTCCTCAAAAGGACCGCTGACCGCATGAATCTATTTGGTCAAGATGTAGGTACTTATGATCAATTTGTTAACATGTTAAAGCAAACAGTTGATAATGTTACTATCGAGAAGATAGATCAAAAGGAAATATCCGATAAAGAATCATTAATTCCGAAAAATTTGAAATCTTTTAAGGGCACCCTTTCCGTGTACCAGGTTCTGTGGGATGTAACAGTTCCAACCATAGTTCTGAGACAACTGAGCTGCTTTGATTGCAATGCCGATGAGATATGTATACATGGATATGATCTAGGACGTCTACCTAATTCTAGTCACGGAAATAATGAAAACATTGACCCAAATTATGTTACTCCATTGTCTGAAACAGGCAATCGAAATAAAAGTATCCGTCAGCAAGACCCGAATAAACGAATAGTTGTTCTTTCTGACATTAAAATGTCTTTCAAAGTTGGTGGTTATGGAGCACCAAAACCATCAACCTCGAAATTGTAATGTAACTGATATTTTAATCAATATTTGTCCTTAAATACTGGTCCTTTTTTAACAGCTTTAAACATTTCTCGAGAACATTGTGCTGCCGAAAATATCCATTGTTCCCCAAGGAACAATGTTTAAAAAAGTTACCTACACATACAAATTGAATTGGTCAGCAGATCACTTTTTTAAGGGTAGAATATATATTTTTTTCTGTTAAAAAGCACCAGTATACATACAACACGATGATTAGGTATACTATAATAATGATTAAGTGGTATTGGTAATGTTATGTTACAATGAAAATCCTCGCAAATTTTATGTGCAACTCTGCACTGCAGAAAAAAATACTTATAATTTTCGAAATTTACTTAAATATGATCAAAAATTGAAGTACCTTATCGATGATAATTTTAAATCTGATATATCTGTTATATGTAAGTAGATTAGTTTACATACCAAAAATGGTGAATATGTTCCTCAAAAGTATAATTTATGATTAGTACAGATATATTAGAAAACTACTGTTAAGTATATAAATGTTGAATTTGTTAAAAAAATCAGAGGTTTAATTATATATATAATAATTTTAATAAATATATAATACTTTGTTGATTCTTAAACGAGTTGTTTTATTTTATTCATCTAACTTAGCAGATTTAACAGCACGAAATCATTATTCGCATTAGTCGTCATTTTTCCTCACCCTTAAATCATTAACTTCACACGTTCGTCATTATCGCCAACAGCGTTTTTAGTTAAATTTGATTTTTCTTCGAAACTATTAACTTCACAATAGGGCCAATTATATATATTTCAATCATATTAATCTAGGAATGATTCCGGCAAAGAATAATTGTTGTGCCACAGGGTTTTATCATCGGACAATAAAATCGTCAAAAATATATTCCGGACTAAGAACCACCCATGTAATACATACAACATTCTACGTTGTTGAGCGTGTATTAGAAAATGTTGTATGTATTACATACAACATTTTACGTTGTTGAGCGTACATTAAAAAATGTTGTATATAATACTTACAATATTTTACGTTGGAATAAAAATAAAAATAAATGTGGTATGTACTAGATACAACATTTTACTTCGGAAGTCGATATGCAAAATTCAGTTGTATCGTGACTTGCTATATTTTTGTACCAATTAATTTAATGTATTACTTTTACTCAATGTTACTATAAAATCATTTTTTAAATGTGGTTTTATAGGTAATATTTAAAGCGCTCTATCTGAGGATAGAGCGCCTAGTGAGCTATACTGACCGTACTGAGCCGACCGATAAGGAGCACTACTATAATAAAATTAATACTTTTATTATTGTTTTAGAATCTCCATTACCAATAAGTTTTAATGAGTCGGAAATTAACGAGCTTGCAAATATGATAGATAGTGACATTTTTGATAACACATCAGAAGAAGGAACATATCCTAATACAAATATTTTCGAAACACCGCACCCTTCCCCTTCTTGTAGTATCAATCACTTGGATTTCGACTGTGATAATGATTTTTGCCCATATTATATACAAAAGGAAAATATACCGGCAGTTGATATTTCACCTCAACAGTCACCAGTACCTTCTAGCTGTTCAAATTATACAACAGTGAACAATAGTCCACTGTCAGTTATTTCAAATAATAGTCCTAGCACGTCAACCACCAACCGCCGTCGTCAATCAAGAAAAGATAAAGGTAATGTAAGAAAAAGACATTTTAATGAATGGATCGATAATAAGAGAAAATTTTTACGTAATTTGGGAAAAGAATATGTGTCAAGAAAAGGTAAAATACAACCAAGTAGAAAGATGGGCCCGCCATGTAGCTGCCGGAAGAAATGTTTCAATAAATTAAGCGAAGAAGATAGAAAGAAAATTTTTGACAGTTTTTGGAGGTTAGGCAATCGAGAAAAGCAGTGGATGTATGTGACCAACTTAGTGAAGAAGCAAAATAAACGTAGAGTGTACACAGATGTTATCATTTCAAGACGTAATTACACTTTACAATATTCATTACCAGTACATAGTGAAGATAACATTAACTATGTAGATGTGTGCAAAAAACATTTTTTAAGCACTTTGTCAGTCAGCGATCAGGTTATTAATAAAGCTCTAGAAAAGATGGACAAGACAACGGGAGTACTAGTTCCAGATCAAAGAGGGAAACACTCAAACCATCCCGTGAAGTTAACTGATTCTCTTAAAAATAGTGTGTGTGACCATATCAAGAGCTTGCAGCCAGTCGAGTCTCATTATACGAGGCAAAGGTCCAGTAAATTGTACTTAGATGGAGATTTAAACTTTCATAAACTATTTAAGATGTATAATGAGTGGCTTCAGGCTTATACATATGAAAATAAAGCTGAAACCGAACGCCAATATCGAGATATTGCAAATGAAAACTTTAAACTCAGTTTTTATGTCCCTAAGAAAGATCAGTGCGATCAATGCCACATTTTCAGAAATATTGGTAGTCCAACTGAACAACAGACTGCAGATCATGAAAGTCATGTCGCAAATAAAAAGTTAGCCCGACAACTCATGAAGTCTGATAAAAATGAAAGTATAAATTCTAAAGGTAGAGTTGTCACCGCTACATTTGATTTTCAAAAAATTCTTAATGCACCTCATGGCCAATTGAGTATTTTATATTATAAACGAAAGTTGTCAGTTTTTAATTTTACGTTGTTTGATTTGGCAAATAAAGAGGGTCATTGTTACATGTGGCACGAAGGCGAAGCTAAACGTGGTTCTAACGAGGTATCAAGTTGTCTTTCTCATTTTATACAAAAAATGTATGACCAGGGTGCCAGGGACTTCAGGTTCTGGTCGGATAATTGTGCCGGCCAGAACCGCAATCGTATTGTGTTTGCATTTTATGTGTATATTGCTCAAAAGCTTAACATTACTATAAAACATACCTTCCTGGAAAAAGGCCATACCCAAGCAGAAGGGGACAGCGTTCACGCTTTGATCGAACGTTCATCTAAAAATAAACTTATTTATACACCTTTGGAATGGTTTAGCTTGGTAAGGTGGGCTAAACAGGATGGCAAACCATATAACGTCATAGAAATGAAGCATACCGATTTCTTGAATTATAAAGAACTTTTGGATGGGCGTAATTGGTCAAAAAATATAAGTGGAGACGTTGTGAAGTGGAACAAAATAAAAGAAGTGCGGGTATGTGCAGACAATCCTTTCAAAATTGAATATCGGTACGATTTGGCCAATAGTTGTGCTATGACGATTGCCATTAATACCAATACCCGAAGACGCCAAAGAAATATTGCTGCAGACCTATGCCCACTTTATCCTAACCGTCTTCCCTTGACAAAAGCAAAATATGATGACATAATGGGTCTCTGTCAGAGTGGAATTATTCCAGCCACATATCACGATTTTTTTAAGGGTTTATCTTACGTTGCTAATTCTGATGATAATTTTGAAAAGTCAGATTCTGAATAGTAAATATTAAGTTAATAAATTAGATTCTTTACATTACTTAAATTTGTAATTATTCGTCTACGACGCGCTTCGATTTTATTATAGGTGGTACTCAATGATGATACTCATAAAAATATCTGATTTTTCTGCTATAATGCTACAATCAAACCAAATAATAACATTAATGTATACAAAGTGTCCTTTTAATTAAAATTTTTAAATTTATTTAGTAAACCCAAAGATAGTTGATAAAATTAATATAGATTATGTATAATTACCTGATTTATAACCGTCTTATGTTGATCTCGTAGAAGTTATAAGAGTTCAAATTATTAGTAAGTCAAATTACTTATTTTTGTAATAACATTTCTCATTGTTGATTTTTACGATTTTATTTTAATTATTTCTAAAGAAAACTTTGTTATGCTACTGTAATATTGTAGTGTATTATATTTTTAAATACCAATAATTGTTTATTTTTATCGCCTAGTAGGTAGAGATTACTTAGGTGCTACCTACTTGTATTTTTTGTTAAACATTTTATGAAAAGGTCAATAAATATTATTACTTTTTATTTCTTAGAAAGTTCATTTATACACACTCAACTTTTTCCTTTCAATTCATAGTGTCAATAGATCTATATAGGTATTGTAATTATCACATACAACGGGACTAAAATAAAAAAAAACAGTGTATACTATTGTAACCAGCATATACAACAACGAACGTACTCTGAACTCCGCAGTATAATGTGGTAAGTATGAGATACAACAGCTGACGAAATCTAGACTCTGCAGTATAATGTTGTAAGTATGAGATACCACAGCTAGCGCAGTCTGTATTCCGCAGTAAAGTGTTGTAATCACCAAATCTCAGAAAATACATGATATTTACTTAATTATCATTAATTATCTACAAGAATACCATACATTACATTCATATACCAAATTTTGCAAAGCTACAATAATAAATGCAATTTTTAGGCCCATTTGAATCTTTAATATGCTCTCCTGTAAAATTACAGTTATGGAGATACAACAACTTACGTGGGAGGTATCGAAATGTTCTTTACAGCATGGTTTATGACGTCACATCGAACTACGCCAAACGTCATCTGTCAAACTCAAATAACCTCAAAAATGCAAACACAAACAACTTTCTGGTTTTCAGCTGAATTTAGATAATTAGTGTTTAAATAGCTTAAATTTTCAGGCAAACGCATTCATAAATAATTCCAGGCTGTGGCGGGCAGTGAATTCTTAAAAATAACGTAAATTTGAATCGTTTGTAAACCAATTTCGAGGTAATGCTAGGAACCAGGAATTCAGGACACTTTAACTACTAAAATATCCTGAAATTGGACAATTTTACATTTATTTATAAAAGTTTCTTGGAGGCTTACAGTCATGCCAAAACGCCAACAAGTCATGCAGTAGGTACATACATAAAAATACAAATTGTCAATCTTAGTAATAAATTTAAAAATGCAATAAAAATACGGTGAAAAAAAATTAAAACAAAATAAGATTAAAATTAAAATTAAAAATAAATGTCCAAAATAATTTAAAAATAATAAATCAATATACATGTTTTATTATAACTTTAACATTGCCCCATGTAGGTATGTAAATAAGATACAAATAAAATAGTGAATTGAGACTATTATAACTGGTAGTTTAAAGGTTACAAATAACACTGTTATGTGCTATTTGAAAGTGCATTGTAGAATGAAAACATTGAATTAAATTCAAACAAGTGTAGGTAATCTAGACTTCTAGAATCATTTGGATTTAATCTAAGTATGTAGCCATTGTTTTCTAATGTAATATTTTCCTGGCCGAGTGACCCAAACTGAATCTTGGCTCCCAAGATACACATTAAAATTAATAAATTATTAATATTTCGTTGCTGAGTCTCCATACATGGACTACTTCTTTTTCATCTTGGCTTTCTTTCGCTGACTATTGTGCATTTGCCTCATCACAGCAACTCCATTGCGCTGATCCCAAATAACCTGGAAATAGGTCAGGGGATGATGAAATAGCCTACAACGAACACTAGAATATACCTGTTGCATCCAAACAAAAGAGATGCATAGCATATTGTTAAATGGATAGGGATAAAAATTCAGTGTTGATTTCTGTTTTACTGTAAGTCTTCCGAGTAATATGATTTTGGTGTTCCTATGAATAAAAATCCATTCAATATCCCTCATAATATTACTTGATTCTTGATTCTAGAGGGAGATAAGTTAGTATAAAGTATTTCTATAAATTATTGCATTTGTCTGTAAAGCCAATAAAAACAGTAAATGTTTTGCAGATATATTATATTGACGGTTAATTGCTAGGTAATACTAGCTATCTAACATAGACTTTCATGGAAATTACATGAAATATGTTTTTAAACTTTCGCGTTGCATTATACAAATACTTTACATAAACGTTTATGTAAAGTATTTGTAATTAGATGAAATTCATGGAAGACTTAATGTCAATCGCATTAAGGTTGATTTTTCAAGTTACTGTTGCTATGATAGCATAAGGCTCAATCACCACATTTCGCTCAAATACCCAGGTAATCATAGTAGGTATTAGAGGAAATTTAGTAATTAATATGGAATACTACCTAAAGAATCTACCTAAAAATTTAATTCCTTTTTAGAAATGCTTTGAATCATTATACGAACTACAATTTAAATCCAGAGCATTTACATTTTTATGATCCAAAATTGAAAAACATACAGTTTATATTTTATCAATAGGTATTTGGTTGATTTCCTCTACCCTATCAAAATATTTTGTTTTAAGTTTCTTTAACCCAGACAAACCTTTTCCAGGAAATTGTAATGAGTAGAGCATGTAACTAAATGGTGAAATAAGTGATGCTGGATTAAATCTAACTTATGGCTCCTTAACTTTTTAATCCCTATATTTATGGTGTGTGCTATGTATTAAAAAAGATTTTGCGAACTTGGTTAAATCTAACAATCTGTGTTGTTAGATAACCTAGTTTGAAAATGAAAACATTGCACATAAATTGTTTAGGATAGGAATGTATTGTAGGAAGCCAATTTAAATTAAGATTGTTGTTAGAGACATGCAAAAAAAAACAGGCATTTTTTTTTTCTATGTGATAGGTAGCAGACGAGCAGGCGGATCACCTGATGGTAAGCAATTGCCGCCGCCCATGGACACATGCAACACCAGTGGAGTCACAAGTGCGCTGCTAACCTTTTATCCCCTTCCCCCCCGATGGGCCTCCGGTACCCTCACTCACTCGGCGAAACACAGCACAGGAGCTGCTTCACGCCGGTTTTCTGTGAGGCAGTGGTATCACTCCGGTCGAGCCGGCCCATTCATGCCGAAGCCTTCCCACTTCCCAAGAATTCCCACAATTAATTTTGTATGTATTTTATAAATAAAAAAGAAGACTAGATTCAATCTTTTTAATATTCAACAAATCTGAATAGAACAATAACAAAGATAAAAGATTTTATATTGTCAATCACTTACACTAACTTTGTTAGATATAAAAATAATAAACCATTTCTAAAAATATTATTACTTACTTAAAATAAAAACTTTTACAGATTTTTTTTTTTTTTTTTTTTATGAGATAGGGGGCAGACGAACAGACGGTTCACCTGATGGTAAGTGATTACCGCCGCCCATGGACACCCGCAACACCAGAGGAGTCGCAAAGCGCTGCCGACCTTTTAAGAAGGAATACGCTCGCTTTTTGAAGGTTTGTGGGTCGTATCGGTTCGGAAATACCGCTGGTGACAGTTCATTCCATAGTTTTGTAGTTCGAGGCAGAAAGTTTCTCGAGAAACGCACAGTTGAATATTGCCAAGCATCTAAATGATGTGGGTGAAACTGTTGTCGAGTGGAACGGTGGCGAAATGAAGCGGCAGGAATCAATCCGAACAATTCCTCAGAGCATTCCCCATGGTATATTCGGTAGAATACACATAGCGAAGCTACATCTCTACGCAGCGCCAAGGGATCGAGCCTACTGCAAATATCTTAAAAATCTTCTTATCTTCTTTCTTATCTTATAAATGTAAATTCTTAAATCAATAACAAAAATAACTTCTAAACTTTCAACAAATTACATTGATCAGCTGGTAACTACAGCGTTAAATTTTAATAATAAAGTTTTACCAAATAAAAATCTAGACCTCAGAAGCATATAGGCGGATGTGCAGATCAGGCAAAATGCTTTTATTGGAGAACGAAGATCAGCGTTTTTTTCTCTTTCTATATCACTTTGAGACGTATTTATATCCCTTTTCTGGGTGTAACGGTTTAACAAAATAAACCCCTGATTATAGTTATTTTTTAAACTTACTTAATGCTAGAAATACCTATTCTACTAAATATAAACAAATATTGACCGAATATAAAATAAATAACAAACACAAAACTAATTAAATATAAAATATACATTCTTCCTTATATCCAAATATGCACATTATTTACAATTATCAAAACAAAATAAAATCGGGTACAACTGTATGTTTATCAAATCACGCAGCGAGTGCGTGAGACAGGTTTTGTCGCAGAGGGGTCCTCGGCCGCGGGGTCCGACTGCAAAACTTGCTACTGGACAGCTCTGAGGTCAGACGCTCGGCCGTTTTAGCTACGTCTAACGCAATCTACCTACCTAACTACAAAACTGTGTTCGCACATCGCGCGAATCTTATAGTTTTAATGCCTAAATATTATTGTGTGTGTAATTTCCCCAAATTGGGTAAGTGCTGCAAAGTATTAATATTAACCTCCATTTAGTTTTAGTTGTATTAATTACTTAGTGATAGTTCTGATAGTGTGATTGGCTGGTGGGTGGATTTCGCAATATTATTGTACCTAATCATCTTCATATTTACATATTTCAAATCATTTATAGCTTTCAGTTACGTACTCAAATCAGGCTTAATTAAATTATTATATTGCGAAATCCATTGGTGTTATAGTCTCATCTAGTAATAATACCTAATGAGTTTAATGTTGCCAATATTTTATAACAAAAAAAAAACCTATAACCTTCCGTTTTCATACTTAAATAAAATAATAATAGTAATAATAAAGTAAAGGCAATTTCTCTGTTGGTTTAGAGCGGGTGCTAGTATTTTCATAGTACCACTTTTTTAAATATTTATAAGCTTAGTTGATTATTGTTGTACGCCTCATCATTGATCACTATTCTTGCTAATCATCTCATCATAATGGTCCTAATCGTCATCAACACCATCTTTTATCATCAATCTCACTTCCCATCCATCCGCCCGCTTTGCATCAGGCCGCTTGCAGCTCATCCGTGGAATGTCGCAGCTAGACTATGAAATCGGGATATTAGTAAAATGTCAGGTTTCTACAATAGGGTACTTGACTATTTTTTTTTATGTGTTTAATCAAAAGACCCCTCTATTAAAGAAACATTGTTGAAAGAATTATTTGATTCTGATTTGAATTACCTGAGATATCACAACTTTAAGAGCACATATTTTACGCGGGCCCAAAAACGCTCTATACAAATGGCTACCAACATGTGACGTCACGCGCTGGTATCTTGTATGCGCGTCTAGCAAATTTTGTTTGGTAGCTATATCAAATGTTTCGTTTATGTACATAGTTTTATAATAAAAGTTTGTGTTTAATGTGTGGGTAGTTCAATGATATAATTATTTTTATAATATTATAAACTTTAAAAATGGACTTGCCCATGAAACTTTGAATGCTCACAAAACCAGCTAGACGTTATATTTTTAACTGAAAATTTAGGCTATTGGTTCTTATTTACCAATATTTTGGTAAAGTATCAATATTTTTTACTACATCGATATTAGTCAACTACCCTATTCCAGGGACCTCCGCTCTGGTACGAACAAGAACGTCGTCTGCTGTTGCCTACTACCGAACATCGCCCCAACTACTCTTCCTGTTGACGGTTCCGCTCGAAAGACTGGGGACAAAACATCACGGATTGGGAACATTGGATCACGGACTTACCAGGACAGTGATGTTTATGATTGGGTTCTAGTTACCAACGGTTGTGAATGGACGTACCCACTCCCACTGTACCTAGCTTCTCTATTTTTTATTATATACTTTGTTGACAAATAGCCTTTTATTGATTACCCTAGGTAAAATTGTCACATGGGCTGAGATAATTTCTTGCATAATGTCGGTTCTGACAGCTTTTCGTCGCATGGCGGGTTAATGTGGCTCTTGAATCCTTCTCATCCGGCGTAGGATGGGGTAAGTGCGACGCGTATAACTGGCTATAGAAGGTGTAAACTTCCAAAAGAATCTCTGGCTTTGACGTGACGACTTCTCCATTTGTTTTGGTCCTTCAGTCAGAACTTTGCACCCTCGTTCCGAAGAATTTCTATCACTTGGTCGAGTTCTTCGTCGATATCTACGTCAATTGTAGTATCCAAGGCAGTGAATCGATTTTCCGATTTAAATTGGAAGGCGTCGGAATCAGCGAGCAATTGGGGCAAATTTGGCTGGAGCGTGGACTTCATCAACCGAGAGCGTTCAAGCTTAAAATCGATATTCAGAGTGCCTCTGAGAAGTCGGTGATCACTTCCGGTTTTAAACCTATTGATCACTGAGACATCTCTGAATATTCGCTTTTTGTCCGATATGATGAAGTCGATCTCATTTTTTAGTCATAGTATCGGGGCTCTGCCACGTTCATTTCCTCTGGGCCCGTTCATTAAGAAAAGCCCCTCGCGCTCTAAAAAATTGACGAGCATATGCCCCCTATGATTCCTACTTCCAAAGCCGCATGGTCCCAACATCGATTCGCTGCAAGTCTGTACACCCAAAGGGGCCCCATGACAACGTTATAGTGAGGGGTGCGCTCCATTTGGCCGAAACTCAAATGAACAAATTTTCTTCGATATAACGCTCATTTGATAGAATTTTTACTTGAACTAATTTCGGTTTCTCTAATTTCATTTCGTATAATTATTGTTTGATATAATGTTACAGGTGCCACAATCACATTTTAAGTACCACTCTTTTGATATAAAAATCATTTTATATAATGCCTAAGTAATATAAAAATCATCTATACTAATATAATAAAGCTGAAGAGTTTGTTTGTTTGTTTGTTTGTTTGAACGCGCTAATCTCCGAAACTACTGGTGCGATTTGAATAATTATTTTTTTGTTGGATAGTCCATTTATCGAGGAAGGCTATAGGCTAAATAACATTACTTTTCCACGCGGACGAAGTCGCGGGCGGCCGCTAGTTTGGTATAATGCTTTAATGTTATAAAGTATTCTAATCATATTACTTACAAACATTAGGGCGAACCCAACTCAACCTACTTCGACCTTCACGTGTTATTTGTCTGCCCTACCCCTAGAGTGTAATTTAATAAGGCGCAGGCGCGGAGGGAGGCAGCCCCCACCCGCAGTAATAAGGTTCAGGCACTCGGGCTCTGAGCGTGGGTGCCTGAAGCTCATTACGCTAGGGTGGAGAGGCTGGCTTCCCGCAGCGCCGAAGCACACGCAAAACGAATGAATGCTACATGCCTGCCTGGATGCTACATGTCTGCCTGCATGCCTGCAGCATGCTGCATGTTTGTATATGCATGCTGCTTGCCCGCTTGTATGCTGCATGCCTGCTTGGATGCTGCATGCCTGCTTGCATGCTGTATGCCTGCTTGCATGTTGCATGCTTGATTGCATGTTGCAATGTTTGTTTAATTACAGTTATACGATATCAGATGTATATTGAAAATGAAAATGAAAAATGAAATGAAATGAAAATGTTTTTATTTTTCCTCCGAACATTACATATTACTTACAATCTAATGAAATCTTATGCTAGTTAGTAACGCAACATATACTGTTTGGGAGGACTGGAGCCTAATGTAGGAAAATCCTGTATTTCAGGACTCCAGGTACTCCCGCCCGGACTAAGAGATACTATTTCTAATAATTAAGATTAAGTGAACTTATATATAGTTTAACACTAGTGATAAATAGTAAGCTTATGATGTAAGTATTAGTTTAAACGTGGCTTTGTATGTATGGGTACGTTTGTGTATGGGTCAATGATGTTTGTGTGGCAATATGTGTAAGTGTGTGAAGTGTGTAATGTGTGTATGTGTGAGCAAAGATTTAGTGTAACTTACGAACATTTTAGTAGTGATTCAGTGTCGGAGTAGTTGAGATCTAAGAGGAATTTTTTGATAGTGTTCTTGCATTGATATAGTATTTTAGGGTACAGGTGGAGTTTTGTGTTGAGTAAGTTGTATAAGTATTTGGCTAGAAAATTTGAGTGGCGTCTGATAAACATGGTATTAACCTTACCTATTTGACATACTTTTGTCGGTCTACGGTTAGAGGTCTGAAGTACCGTCATCGTTGGAATGAACGGTAGCTGTTTGTGTTGCCGTAGTGTAATTTGCAGAATGAATAGTTGTCTCACTGTCATAATTTTAGCATCCTTATAAAGTTCTTGAGTGGGATACATGAAATGTTTCCTTAACATTACTTTTAAAACGGAACGCTGGGCACGTTCCAGCTTTAGAATTGTTGTTTTACAAGCCCCACTCCAGACTGATATGCAGTATGTTAAGACTGACTGGACGAGTGCGTAATAGACAGTTTTTAGTAGTGTGGGCTTGAGTATATTCCTTAATTTTTTGAACAGCCAAATTAACTTTCTGGTTCGTGAGGATAAAAGGTCAACTTGTGCTTTCCACGATAGTGTTTCGTCTAGTTGGACACCTAGGTATCTGATATCTGTCACTTTGTTGAGTGGAGTGCATGCGCATGACGATGTGTTTACTTTGTCACATGTGTGTAGTTTTATAGTTGTTTGATGACTTTTTGGTTGGGAAGATTTATTTATCGAAAAGGTTATGTAATTAGATTTTTTTACATTTAAAGTTAAGAGATTTTTCTTAAACCATGCTGAAGCTTGAAGGAGTCCCTGCTCTGCATGTGAGTGTGCCTCAGCCCAGGTCCTCCCCTGAAATACAAGGGCAGTGTCATCTGCATAAGAAATTAGTTTGCCATTTTTTGGTTTGAATTGACACAGCTCATTGATGTAGATAAGGAAGAGGCTTGGGCCCAAGACACTTCCCTGGGGGACACCACATGTGACAGGAAGGGGGGAACTAACGTTATTGCCGATTTTAACACATTGTTGCCTATTTGTGAGGAAACTTTTAAACAGCATTAAGGGTGTGCCACGGATACCGATATCTTCTAACTTTTTTAACAGAATTTTGATAGAGACTGTGTCGAATGCCTTAGCTAGGTCCAAAAAGACTCCAATGCATCTCTGGCTACTGTCCAGATTCCCAACAATGGTGTTCGTGAGTTCTGCGATTGCATCTTCTGTAGATTTTTTTGATTGGAATCCATATTGTGAGTCAGAGATTAGTTTCTCCTCTTTTAGGTAACTCATAAGGCGTTTTTTAATGATTTTTTCAAGGAGCTTGGACATTACGCTTAACACAGATATTGGGCGGTAATTTACGACACAGTCTTTTTTTTCGCCCTTGTGCACAGGGTGTATCAGGGAGCGTTTAAAGCTTTCGGGAAATATGCCGTTGTTAATGCACAAATTAAATATGTGTGAGAGTATTGGACTTATAGTTACTTTAACGCGTTTGATAAAGGCACCTGGAATACCGTCCCAGCCTGTCGCTGCGTCATTTTTGAGACTTACTATTTGCGAGAGAACTTCGTTTGTATCAGTTTCCAGGAGAACAAAGGAATTTAGTCGATGTGTACTGGCGATTATGCATTTGGAATGTGTATCATTGTTATTTTTAATATTGTCAGCTAATTTGAGGCCTATGCTGGAAAAATATTCGTTAATTTGGTTTACAGCAGATAGAGCATCGTCTTGGTTTAGTTTTAGAAGTTCATCAGCTGGATTTTTGTTAGCCACGGTGTTTGTGAATTTTTTGATAAATTTCCAAGTTTGTTTAGGATTTTTACATTGACCAATTACTGAACTTTCGTATTCTTCTTTGACTTTCTTTATTATATCGTTGCAGTAATTGCGATATCTTCGATAGGAGATTTGGAGAATTTGATTGTCCGGGGATGTTATTGATTTTTTGTGGAGGGCGTCGCGATGGATTATGCACTTTAGCAGTCCTGGAGTTATCCATGGTTTAAGAAGATATTTCCTGTTGGGAACTTTACGGGTTGTAGTATTATTTGCGAGTACTTCGTTTATAATACTTATAAAAGTGTCGGTAGCTATATTCGGGTCATCTATTTCGAGTATACTATTAAGGTTTATGCTACCCAAGTCTGAGGCAGCTTTTTCGAGATTTGTTACTTTTTTGAATACTACATCGATTTGTCTTCTTTTGGTGGGAGCTAGGTTTAGAATCATTGGAAGGTGGTCGGTTATGTGTGTATTAATGACAAAAATTTGGGCTCTGTCGTCGGTTTTAAGATTAATATGGTCTAGGCAGTTTAAACCACGAGTAGGTATAACGTGACCTGGCAAAATACCAATAGGCTAGGCTTCTTCTGGGTAAGCACGCTACATCTTAGACCTCATTGTCACTCTCCATCAGGTGAGATGAGGTCAAGTGCAAACCCATCTTATATAAAAAAAAAAAAAGACCGTTTTCTGCTAGAAGGTTTAGGTAAGGATGACTTTTGGGGTCTGTGTTAAGAGGTTTGATATCAATATTTATGTCTCCCACTACTGCTATATTTTTGTATGATTTAATGTTTTTTAGATTGGTATCTAAGGAGTTAAGAAACGTATCAATGTGTCTTTGTGAGGGCGATCTATAAATACCGAGAACTGCCGTGTTCGAAGTTTTAAGTATTAAACAGTTGGCGTCTTGAAAATTTGGTTCCTCAACTTTGTGTTTGATGTTCATATGAACATACATAACGACTCCGTCATTTTGATTGTGGTTGACAGTGCTGTAGTAGAGTTTATAGTTGTCCAATTCAGGGGGTGGTTTGTGTTTTGCTAACCAACATTCGGTGAGCACTATGACGTCGCAGTCGGTGCCGAGTCTTTTTAGAAAAACGAGGAAGCTATCCAAATTGCGGTGTATACTTCGAATGTTGAGTGTGATGATTTTCAGCCCATTTTTCTGTTGTGACAGCTTTATACTACAACATTCAGGTTCTACGAGGGACGATTCGGCGATAGATGTGGAGTCTAGGTCATTGTGAATGTTTAAAATGTTATTGGAGTGTGTTTTAGCCACGAATGAATTATCATTATTATCGGGAGAATTACTCATCTTATCCTATAATATACAAAACCACTTTTTCATTTACAAACTTATAATAAGAAATCGAGAAGTGCGTATAAAGAGAAAATAATGGTAATAGTGGGTACCAAGATGTATAGTAAAAATATGTATGTACCTGTTACCTAAGTATAAAAGAAAAAAATTAAATATATAGTATAAAAATTAAGAGGTAAAAAACAATTAAAAATAATAAAATAAAATAAGGAATAACACTCGGAGAGTTTTATACAATTGGCAAATACCTACCTACTTGTTTAATAATATTTTATTTTCGAGATCGCTTTCGTCGTTCACTCGCACGGGGGGTTGATCTTCTTCCCTTCTTACGTAAACCTTCCCGTAAGAGGTCCAAGTGGCCGCTATCTTACGGTTCTTGACGAGTTCTCTTGTATGAAAGAATAAGCGACGTGTTTTAGATGTTAAAGCTTCTGATAGGTAGAGTGATCGAGACAGTGATTGCCCAATTAAGAAATTGACACTAGTTTTATTTCAATATAATCCTTTACTTTAACAATTAGGAATCAGAGTGTAATTATTTGACAACGTTAATAGTTTAGCTTTGAGATAAGCTAGCAATAATTCAAACATCTAAAGAATATTTTATAGTTATAACATATAACAAAAATATATCCTAAAAACACAGTGAATGCCCACTTGACACAGTGATTGCCAACCAAATGAGACAGTGATTGCCACCTATACCGAACGTTGTAATCACATAAAATTATTAATAAATGCTTAAAATTTTAGATCTTTCCTAAGTTTTTGTGCGTTAAGATATATTTCTAAGCAATTAAAATCAGTAACATCATCCAAATAAGATACCATTGACTAAAAAAATCCGTTTATTTTAAAATCTAGTAAAATCGTCAAATTGTTCTATCTAGTTTCTCGTTATCTCAGCGAATTAATGGAAAGTACCAATTTTACAAAAAGTAGACACAGTTTTGAGGTTATCGGAGGCCCAAATGGGGGGGAAGGAGGGGGGGGGGTCAAAACATTGACAGCATACTTGTGACCCCACTCTGGTGTTGAGTATGTGCGTTGGCATCACTTGGTGGCTTACCATCTAGGGATGCGTGTTTTTGACTGCCACATCATATTATAAGCAATGTTGCCGCCCATGGTCCCCTGCAACACCAGTGGAGTCACAAGTGCGCTGCCAACTTTTTATCCCTTTCCCACCAGATGGGCATCCGTTACCCTCACTTCGGCGAAACACAGCACAGGGGCTGCTTCACGCCGGTTTTCTGTGAAGCAGTGGTATCACTCCAATCAAGCCAGCCCATTCATGCCGAATTGTGGCTCTCCCACAGTTAAAATTCGTTATTTTTCCTAATTATTACTTACTGCAACCATAACTTGGTAATTCCATTTTTATATGTGATAGGTGGCATATAAGCATACGGGTCACCTGATGGTAAGCGATTTCCACCGCTCATAGACACTCGCAACAATAAGTGGAATCACAGATGCGCTGCCAATATTTTAACTCCTTCATTGAGCCTCCGGTACCCTCACGCGTTATCGCCGCTTGACGTTGGTTTTCTGTGATCATATAATCACTCCGTTTAAGCCGGCTTATTAATTCTGAAGCGTGACTCTCCCACGGTAAAATACCAAATACAATCATTACTACGATAAACCTAATTGGTTGTTCTTCTTAGCACTAAACTTTTCCACCAAGATTTGCAGTAGCAAATCAAACTTCCCCTATTTTATAACTGAATTCTGGTATGGCAATCACTGAATTTCTTCTAATTTAGGTACAGTGATTGCCCACCCCCTAAAAATACTTAATAGTATAAAATTAAGCCACGAAAACTGCTTCAAATGAAACATTGAAGCTTTAACTAACACGTCGTTGTGCTTTAACGGTCAAAAAAGAAAATTAAAGTGATACAAACTTCAAAACCACAAAATGTATCCTTAACAAATTCTGTAAGGAATTCGCATTTATTGAAGTGACGGACACCCGCTAACCAAAAACTGCCATTACAATATTTATTTATTGAAAATTTTGCCAAATGTTTTATTTAGAACTCTAGTAAACAGTATCCTAGTGTTATTTAACAGATTTAATGTAAAACTACTTCTTTGTAAATTTTTTTTTTTTTTATGAGATAGGGGGCAGACGAACAGACGGTTCACCTGATGGTAAGTGATTACCGCCGCCCATGGGCACCCGCAACACCAGAGGAGTCGCAAATGCGCTGCCGGCCTTTTAAGAAGGAATACGCTCGCTTTTTGAAAGTTTGTGGGTCGTATCGGTTCGGAAATACCGCTGGTGACAGTTCATTCCATAGTTTTGTAGTTAAAATGTATGTTAACCTTAATTCGGGCAATCACTGTACACTGGGCAATCACTGTCTCAGTTACCCTATACCGTTTTGTTTTGGCCAGGGATCTTTAAGGCCTCCGAGTTGAGTGTGGGTTGCTTAGACTGACGTTGATCTTTGTTATATTTCTTATACCTTCCCACCAGATCTTCTTTTCTAGAGGTTGTGGTGAAGCTGACCACAATCACCTCGGCTTTCGTTCTGTAGATATCCCGTATCTCACTATCTAGAATGGGAGGGGAGGAGCCAATAACCGTACCCAGTTTCTTAATAGTAGAACACAATGATTGCTTATTTTCCTGGCTTGTGATCGGAACGTTCCTCAGCTCAATCGATGTAGATTTGGAGTCCTTTTCTAGTAAATCGATTTTCTCTTCTAGCTTTTTGACATATGACTTGAGGTTAGAGTTATCCCTTTCCACAGTCTCAAGTTTTGTTACCAAACCGTCGTATTGCGCGGAGATTAAGTCCACAGATTGCCTGATTTCGGTATTTTGTTATTAACTACCTCAATAAGGGTACTTATTGAGGTAGTTAACGCAGAGAATTTGGATTCCTGGTAGGTGTGAAGTTTGTCGAACATAAGCCGAAACTCCGTTATGAATTCGTCTGAGCTACCCGGTGTGTCTGCCAACCTGCGTTTTGCTCTTTTGGTGATGTTTAGTAGGTAATCTTGTTTCGTACAAGTAAACGACAGGTTTAAATCAGAGTCAGATCCATAAAAGGAGAATGGTCAGCCGTGGCAATAGTTGCTGATGCACCACCCTGTGGCGGCGATCGTTGAACTTTCGGCATAACTTATAAGATAAAAATAATTAGCGCTCCGTGTAGGTAAGTCCGCCGCGATTGCCGACGGCGGTCGATATGTTATCGGGCGGAGCTAGCAGTAAGGAGTCCACAGGATGGGCGGCGTCGGTGAGGAGCGGGCGAGTGCAATCTATAGTTGTCACGCTCACACGAAGGCGGGGCTTGCGTGTGCGCACGCAGTGGGTGTGGATTTATTTAGAGTTGGTACTGATGTCAATATACCTTTTTCGCTCGCACAGATGTATGTCTCTTTCACTGACCGCTTGATTAACTTCTGTGAGTTCTGCAATCCTGGTAGCTTCGTCGAATATACACTTAGCAATTTGTGAATTTTAAATATAATTTAGAAAATAAATAAAGCGGTTAACTATTTGTACGTCTGAGCTCCTCAGAGGTCCGGGAGGGAAAGGAGGAGGGAGAGGAGATATTATTCGATTTTATGTTAAATGATAATTATAACATTTGAATAGATAGATAAAATGAACGTTAGAGTTATTGATGGTTATATGAAATGAAAATATACCATCTAAATTTATACTAAACATTTATTATACTAAATGAGTGGCTATACCATTTAAGATTAGGTATGCGATTAATGAAATTATATCGCTTGAATGTTAGTTTTTTTAAACTTATATCAAACATTACACACCCTATAGTGAGCCTTGGTGGTGGTCATACATCTCTTCCACGACATCATCTGAGTATATGAGTATGAGCGTACACTTGAATAACCTTAAGGTTATATCTATTGGTTAATTTAATTACGAGGTACGCAACCCTCGCTGACATACTGGAGATTTCAATAACGTTGTCAGTGAGGAGGACTTTGTTGACCTGACGCCGCCTTGTGACGGATTATCCCCTTCCCTGAAGTACATAAGATGGCCAGACTCTAGGGTCAGTGTGTCCTCACCCTCTCTACGGACTTCGCACAGCCCGAGAACATGCCATCTTATGTGCTTCAACTCCTCCTCGAGATGGGCCAGTCGAGTCGTAGGGGGCGTCCGTTATACGTCGCCAAGGTCAGTGTGGTGTGGCGGCCTTCCGTAACCCGGAGATTCTTATTACCCCCTGCCCTGCCGTTACCGAGACCGCTGCCTTGGTCCGGAATAGCAGGGCTGCCGGGAACTGGGGGCCGGGGTGATGTCGTATTTATCATTATTAGGGGCGTTGGACCATGCCCCACCACGCTGGTCCAGTGCGTGTTGGTGGGTGGTTCGCCAGGGCCTCTTTTGTTATTTAGCAGGACACGCCACGGGCAGGAGAGGTTGACTTGGGGCCCGAAAGATGTTGTGCAGGCTCCCTTACGTGTCCCTGTTATAATTTACTTTATTGTAATTTTAACTACCCCCTAAATATATTTTAACCCCAATATAGACCGGGTTTCTCTGTAAAAAAAATCCAAAGATTGGGGTTAAAAAGTATTTAAAAGTATTTAGAAGTACATTAAAATAAATTTGATTGTTATTACTTGACATAATTTTTTTAATAATTAAACTAGTTGATTCCTTCATAAACTCGTATTTTTTATTCTATAAAACCAGTTAACATACCTACTTATCAATTTTAAATTCCTTCGGAATCGCTTGGAATTTAGGCATAAAAAATATTTTAAATTAATATGAGAGAGTCATAAGTAGGGGATTCTCATGTTGAAATAGTTTAAAAATACAGAAATATACAGAAAAAATGAGCGAAAGGAATTCGATCTGTACGGAAAGATCTTTCTATACAGACCGACTTCTTTCGCTTGTTTTTTTTTTTATTTTAAATTGAAATTATTTTAATTTTATTGAAGTTCCGTACAAAAAATATTTATTAAATATTATAAATGTGATTAAAGTACACATGTAATTCTAAATATAAATTAATTAATTTACCATTAGTAATGTAATAATATCAATGGTCAATATATGAAAAAACTTACCAATAACGTTACTAAACAATAATGAATATAATTTTCGACACCACTCCGTATTAGGAGCCGTCTACCGCAGTAATGGGACCAGATCCAAATTTGAGGCTTCCGGCGACTGGCACCACAATCAACTCGTACCGCGGTATCAGTCGCCGGATACGTTAAATTTAATATTATTCTTCCAGCGACTGATACCACTTAAAATTTTATAAGAAAATTTATTGTTCATGCCAAAAAATAGTACAGTCAAATAAAAAAATGTATATTTATTTACAAGTCAATATTTTGTCCCATACGCTTAGTAATAAATTATGTAGTTTTCACGTCACTCAAACGTGTGCCGGTAAGTAAGTATTGCTATCTCTCTCTCACCATCTGTGAGCCCTTTGTTCTAGCAGCGCTTTTGTGTTGTAAAACAGGATTATGCATCAATACTCGTAGATGACTCGCTCGACCAATCATAGACAAGAAACTTATCTCTTAAAACAGTCAATTTTTGCATTGGACAGAGCAATATTAGTTAACCCAGGGACGGCTAGTTAAACACTGTGCTAAATAAATGTTTCTTGTGAAATGTGATGTGACTATATAATTTAATGCAGTGGCCAGTGTCTTACTTAAGAATAAGATAATCTTAAGGTAAGTAATACAATTGTTGGCTTATTTGTAAATAAAACAAGTTAAAACATTCTCGGACCGCGTAATAGAACGTAAAATTTACCATTTTGTTCATTTACCTAATATGACAAATCCTCCTTATCCTTTGCAAAAAATATAATAAAAATATAATATAATAAAGCTAACACAAATTATTATTCCGCTGTTATACTTTTAAGTGATTCAATTTTTATTTATTTTATGAATCCGCTAATATGTTTAATTTTTTTATTTTAGAATCATAAAAAATGGATAAGGAAATTGCTTCAACTTCTCACTATCAGGAATCGTTTTATATTGGTGTGACACAAAGAGGATGTGAACTTTTGTGTAGAGCTGGTTACGAATATACTGTTAAAAGAATAAACAAAGATGGTTCAAAATTGTGGCGATGTGCGAGAAAAAATTGCAATGCAACGATTAAAACCATAGACGATATGATGACTATACTGACAAAACAACTCATTGTCATGAGCCCATTGATGTCGCGAAAAGTGCAGTGAACCACCAAATATTTCTGTAGCACAAGTATTTGAATAAAATATGGAAGTCCTCAAAGACAAAGGATTGGACTTTGCTTCTAAAATACCACATTTTCATAATATAGAAAAGAGACTACAAGAAAAGAAACGATTCCATTGGGGCAAAAAAAGTTACATCCCATAAAGCTGCCGAGGTTGAAATACCTAAAAAGTATCAAAAATTGGTGTTTGCTGACTATAGAGCTGGGAAAAAGCGCATAATACCATTCGCAACTGAAGAAATGAAAGGATATATTAAAAAGTGCAAACGCTTTTATATTGACGGTACATTTAAAATTTGTATGAAGTCATTTTATCAACTACATACTATACATGCAGATATTGGAAGTACTGAAAACTACGTAAATATAATTCCAGTGGCTTACATACTTCTACCTGATAAGAAGACATCGTCTTATAAGCTACTTTTTGAATAAATTAAAAGCCAGATACCCGAATGGGAGCCTGCTGTTTTCACCATGGATTTCGAAGCTTCGTCAATAAAAGCCGTTCAAGATTTCTTCCCATGTGCTAAAATAGTGGGTTGCTATTGTCACTTTAAACAAAGTTTGCAGCGCAAAGCGAAGGAATTGGGCGTTGACAAAACTCAACCAGGTAGAGAACATGTTCAGCTTTACTCGTAACTTTATGGTCGATGATGGGTGGTTGTATGTCATGGAAGAGTCACCTATTAGTGAAGAAATTACAAAATTTAATGACTATTTTGTCCGAACATGGTTCAAAAATACGATACTCAATGGTACTATTACCACTTATGGAGAACCACATAAAACAAATAATGCTGTGGAGCAATGGAACAGTAGGATTCGAAAATATATTAAACCGAAACCAAACATTGCCCAATTGCTGGAAGGACTCCAAAAAGATATAACATTTTACTCTCAAGCATTAAAAATCCTAACTGCATTCAACTATCGAAGAGGAAGCGATCAACTGTGGGAGAGCCACGCTTCGGCATGAATGGGCCGGCTCGACCGGAATGATACCACTGCCTCACAGAAAACCGGCGTGAAGCAGCCCCTGTGCTGTGTTTCGCTGAGTGAGTGAGGGTACCGGAGGCCCACTCGGGGGGAAGGGGATAAAAGGTTGGCAGCGCACTTGTAACTCCACTGGTGTTGCAAGTGTCCATGGGCGGCGGCAATTGCTTACCATCAGGTGATCCGCCTGCTTGCCTGCTACCTATCACATAAAAAAAAAAAAAAAAAAACTATTGAAAAGTTAAAAAAAAATTAATGGCACTGTGAAAAACTTACTTGATCGTAAAATAAGTATTGGCCATTGTCTAGAAAAATTACGATGAACATTGAAAATGGGTATAATTATTTGTAAAATGACTAGTTGTAACTCTATTCTGTGATTGTTTTGTATTATTTTTTCCATTAAGACTGATTTTGTGATAGACATTTACTTTTTGTGAATTGTTGATTATTAGAAAGTATATTGTTAACATTTCTTAACATGAAGGCAGATTTTTGATAAATAAGTTGTTGATTATTTAAATATATATTTTTAACATTTAATATAAAGTTATAATATTCGAATACTAACATACATGTTAGGCAATTTTTTTAAATTACAAAATGATAATTATTGTTAATGACTTACTTGATCGTAAAATAAGCATTGGCCATTGTTTAAAAAACTACGATGAACATTGAAAATGGGTTTAATTATTTGTAAAATTTATTTAAAACTTTATTGCACAAAACTTCGTACAATAGGCGAACTTAATGACAAGAGGCATTTTCTACCAGTCAACCTTTGGGTCAAGCAGAAAGGGCAAAGGTGCGGCGAAAGGAGGACTTTAATGCAATCCACAGATTAAAGAAAAGAAATGGTTTAGTTCTACATACATATAATAATTTAATATATTATAAATACCTGTAACTATAGACAAACGTATAAACCTAAATACAATTATAATAATACTAATAATATACATATATAAAATACATAAAATAAAATAGCGAGATATATAAGATATATATACATACAGGCAACTATGTCTTATTTTATCGAGAGTGATCGAAAAAAGTGCTCACGAACCCTTTTTTTGAAAGCATATTTGTTGGTTGAGGATTTTATGTCAATAGGGAGCAAGTTCCAAAGCCGTATTGCCTGCACGGTGTAAGAGTTGGTGACAAACAAGGTGTGGTGTCGCGGTGTGCAGAGTGTGTGTCGGAAGAACGGAGGGAACGGTCATGAGATTGGCAAAGGAATTGGAAGTGGTCTTTGAGATAAGACGGTGAAAGTGGGTTGTGGAGAATATTAAAGAGAAAACAAAGTATTCGAAAGTTCCTACGCTGACGTATAGGGAGCCAATTGAGGCGATCCCGGAAGGCGGAAACATGATCGTATTTTCGAAGTCCAAAGATAAAACGGATGCAGTTATTGAAAAGACGATCAAGTTTATTGGTCAGGGTCTCAGTGAGATCGGGGTAGCATACATCAGCGTAGTCGATAATGGGGATTATTAAGGAGTGAACCAGAATGAGTTTAGTTGAAGATGGTAGGAAAAATTTAAATCGATACAGGCTCCTCAGGCACGCCAACACCCTACGACTCACCTCTGCGATATGAACAGTCCAGCTAAGAGTCGAATCCAAAAAGAGGCCTAGGTTTCGTACTGATGGGCAGTACGGGATGGCTGTTCCATCGAACATAATGGAGGCAAGGTTATCACTATTAATTTTAGCCATCGTTCTCGCACTACCCACAATGATCGCCTGGCATTTCGCTGGGTTGACTGAGACACCAAAGTTTTGAGACAAATTACAAATGTGAGCCAGATTAGTATTTAAAGTTTTTACGATCTCTGGTAGCTCCTGTATTCCAGCACTCGCATAGAGCTGCAAATCATCCGCGTACAAATGATACGAACAGTTAAGAGTGAGAGTTATCAAATTGATAAAAACAGAAAATAGTAAGGGAGAAAGAATACCTCCTTGGGGTACACCGGAAGTCAGATTATACCAGTCTGAGCTGGAGGAATTTGCAATTATAGAAAATTACTAGTTGTAACTCTATTCTGTGATTGTTTTATATTATTTTTTTCCATTAAGACTGATTTTGTGATAGACATTTAATTTTTGTGAATAGGCCTGTTTCCAATTTTTTTTTCTGATTAGTAATCAAAGAAGCTCTCCTGAGTAGAAACATCGGCAAAAGATGACTCTGTTAGCATGAATATTCTCCGAGATATCACCATTCAAAGATCACATAAAATAAACCTTGTCAAAACGCTCCATACAACGGCCCTGCCACGCTGTGACGTCAAACGGTGCTAGTTTGTGTTCATCATGGGAGACCTTTGTTCGATAGCTATATTAAATAATGCGTTTATGAAAATGGTTTCAAAAGAAAAGTTGCTCAAAATTGCATGAATTATCTAATTGTATATAATTATTTAGTAAATGTAATACTTTTAAAATCAAGTTACGTATCAAATTTAAATCTAACTTTAATTGACTGATGACAAAAAATATCAAACTAAATTCTTGTATATAGTTTTTTTTTACCGTTATTTCTCCATTTTATACAAAAAATCTTCCAATCTCTAACCTTGGAAACAAGCCTATTGTTGATTATTAGAAAGTATATTTTTAACATTTCTTAACATGAGGGCCGATTTTTGATAAATAAGTAGGTAGTTAATTGTTTATAACTTGTTGATTATTTAAATATATGTCGCATCCGGTCACAGATCATAAACGACGAGAAGCAAGCGCGCCAAGCGGTGACAGCGGGAACTACGATTCCGCGCGTTTTCGGTCGTTTCGCGCGCTTCGACAGAGTCGTGACGTTATCGGCGAGGAGCGATTGGAGAGAGTTTGATTCTGACCGTCGCCGAGTAAACATCGCGGAACTGTCCCGCTACTCGTTCAGTGTTTTAGTGTTCAAATTAAGACCTAGATACCTAGTATTGAGATTGTAATAGTTTCAGTGGTGTAATTAAATCAGTTAAGTGTGTAACCCGGTGATTTTCATTGCACGATCCCTATTTCTGCCCACACTATGCCTGTACGCTCGGGACCTAACCCCTGACGTTCCGACATCAGAAGTGGGACCAAATCGTGCCAATGAAATCACTCGGAGTGAAAATAACAATGAGACTCGGTGGCGGTTAATTTTTGAGATTCTGAGACTCAAGTGTGCGGTTACTTTTTGAAATTCAAAAATGCGTGACGTTATCCAAGCTTTAAAAGACTCCTACTGTGATTCCGATGCTCGTTCTTCGCGGATTTGTGCATGAATGGAAATGCACAGGAAGGCAGTCAGCTCATAATGACCATCACGGACGATTCTGATGGATGTTCGAGCGGAAGCTGGCAACTACAAACGGTCGAGACTTTCGTCGCTATCACAAATCAATTGTTATGCCTGTGGGAGGCTAGGGCATACGCAAGGGCATTGCCGAACAAGGAAACATGAAGCGAAGAAACCTTCTCCTGCCCCAACTACATCAAGCGCGGGCAACGCCAGGCCCAGCAGGCTAGTGGCAGCCTGGTGGTCTGCTACAGGTGCGGAGCAGCGAGCCACATCGCCAGCCGCTATCCAGCCGGCGGGTCCAGCGCCGCAGCTTCGGTCGGGAGGCGACCTGTGTGTGGTCCAATCCCCATACGGAACCTTGAACGATCTGGTACGTGTTACAAATTTGATTTTGATTCTTGTGCTGAGTGTTCGTTGATGAGAGAAAGCGTTGCGAGTGAATTTAGAAGTAAAAATTGAGTAATGGGCTATCTAATTAATTGGTTTTTTTCGTTACACATGTTGTCAAGTTGAAATTAATGATTTTACAATAGAAACCTTATTTCTCGTATGACCAGATGCGTAACTACGTAGAAACAGTTACGTTTTAATAAGTCGCGAGATTTTAAAAAACAGGTTTGGTGTTAGCATTTATATGCGATTGATTTTATTTTGATGCGTCAGACAGTGGTAGTATATGCAATCTCACGGAAATATGTTTCCCACCGACATACAGTTTTGAGTCGAGAGACGGACGGATATTTCACAAGCTCAATGTATCCTTTGTTAATATTTTAAGGGTGAATTTCAACAAACCATTTTCGCCACCGGGATTGCACCACCGGACTTAGAAACAGTAACAAAATTGGCATTATAAAAAAATATATTATTCCACCACTAACTTACAGTCTATAAATATGACAGTTAACTTAATCTCAATAAGCTATAAAACTGGTTTTTATGTAAAGGAGAAAAGACAGCTCAAAATACATGCCACCGGTATTGATACGGTACTTGGGAAAATCACCCTTAAAACAATATTGGACGTCCCTATGAGCTAACTTAGGATGCATTAAACTTCACCGCCGGCATTGCACGGACGCCCTCCGCAGCCTGGTGGGGACGGCTCGACTCTCTCGGCTGTCCCCTCCCACCCCCCCGACCCCGGGGGGAGTTCCGCCGTGCCCGCCGTGTAGGCGGGCCCCGTCCGGAAGATGTTGTGGTGCTAGGCTCCGTGCTTGGACCCAGGACATTTTCCAAATATGGACGATGAGGGAGAGTCCCAGGGGTTTTAGTCGGTATACCCCCGCCTTCAGCGGGGGGAGTCCGACATAACCCGTCCACCCCCCGGTGGACGGGTATGCGTAACGCATTTCCCCTGGGTCAACAAAAAAAAAAAAAAAAAAAAAAAGGATGCATTAAACTTAAACCAGAGACTAGTGGTTTAATTGGTCTAAATTGCACTATGTAACGCGGTTGGTTACAAAAAGTAGTCTGTTAGAATTGAAAATAGGATTGGGAAGGTAGGCAGCCGCTGAATCTGATGTTTGCTGACTACTCAGAACCGTAAGTAGGTATAGATGAAGCTAGTGCTTTAACCGTAGAAAATATTAGGAAAACTGCATTTACGATAAACCTAGATTTAATTGTAACAAAGTAAAGCCTAAAAAATCTGTTTGTGATTTTTTTATTCCTGAAAAATTAAAAAACGCAATCAGGTCAAATTAGACCCGAAGTTTAAAGGACCGTTTAAGGTGGTGGAAACCCTAGATGGTGACCGTTACACGCTAAAAGTGCTAAATTCTAATCGAACCTACAAATATGCACACGATAGGTTGCGCAGGATGCCAGTAGGTCATGTACCAGTCGAGGTTAAAGTAGAGATACATAGTGAGCTTAGTGTTGAGAAATGGCGCCATAGTGTGTGATATGGTGGTAGCTTGAGTGGGTTCTCTAACGGCCGTAGAAGAGTCGACCGTACCAGCAGTCATTACGTAGTCGTAGCCCGGTAGAAATCGGCGTCTCTTGGGGAAACCTAAAGAGTCCGTGGGTGCGCGATGCGCGTTTGGCTCTGGCGGAGGTCGTGGTCTAAGGAGACCGTAGTGTGTAGTCGGAGGGCGATGCACACGTGAGCGTGTGGATGCTCGTATGAGGAAAACCAGGAGTGTTTTCAGTTCGGCCGTGGGGCCGTGGCGTAAGAGGGGTCATTCGAGTTGTTTGCTAGTGAACATAGTTGATGTTAGTGATGTGAATAAATGTAAAGATCGAAGGGCACATGACTCTGGTTATTGTTTTTCGTTTGTTAAGTGTGCGATTCAATGTTGTGTCCCCTAGAATCAATGTAAAGTAATGGAGATAGAAAGCTAGGTTTTCACTAGCTTTATAATTTGTTGAGTTCCTTAAGATGCTAAATGAAGTCCTAGAAGTCAAAAGTTGCTTTATTTTAAAATCATTTGGTAGATTTGGACGAGGTTAGACTTACGATAATATTGCAAAATTCGCGAGTTACAATAAGTCTCGATTTGATGGTAGGATGTTTTGATTGAAAATGAAGAAAGGAATCAGACTAAGCTAGATGCTAAGTTTAGAGAGCCGTTTGAAATAGTTGAGATCTTGGATGGAGATCGTTATGTTCTAAAATCGTTGAGTTCTAGGCGTACTTACAAATACGCGCGTGATAGGCTAAGAAAGTTCCCTGATAATGACGAAATCATTGAAGAAATCGATCATGACGATGTAGAGTCCGCGAGTTCGTAAAAGTTGTTTCGGTATAGAGATTCAGATTGCATTAAGTTTTGTGCTGGTATGTGTTGATGGCATCAGAGGTTATTCGTAGCCGTAGCTCGAGAGAAATCGGTGTCTGCTCTGTGTAGTCCGTGAGTACGCGGTACGCGGATAACTCTGGTGGGTGTTGGGTTTCCTTGGGAAGCCGTGGAACCTGGAGGGTCCGGTGACGTGGCATAGAGAGATGCACGTAAATGAAGTGGGTGAAAGAGACCACATTTGTTTTATTGGTTCAAGGGGACCATGTGTTGGTTGACCATGTTGGACAAAGTTGAAATGCAATCTTTCTCATTAGTTGAATGTTTGTAAAATTGCAATTGTATGTGCAACAGGACTCTATGTAGAACTTGATGATTTCTTCTCTGAGTTGTACATGGGAGTACCATGTAGTCATTGTTTATTCTCGTAAAATTATCATATTGAGTAACTAGCGGCCGCCCGCGACTTCGTCCGCGTGGAAAAGTAACTTTTTACCCCCCTTTTAACCCCTTACAACCCCCTTAATATTATTATGTTGATACAACTTAAACAAATTATTTCGACCAAATTTGGTACCATAAAAACGGTCATTGTGACTAAACCTTAAAAGATAGACATATGCCGTCGCGGACTTTTTTTTAGATCATGTATAGAGGAATAATTCTTTCTTTCAGATAGTGATAACATATTTTTTGTGTATCTTGAACCGTTTTCGCAGCGCACGCAAAGAAAGCCTTCAAAAATGAATAATTTTCCCCGTTTTTTACACATTTACCGCTCTGTCTTTGCTCCTATTAGTCATAGCGTAATGTTATTTAGCCTATAGCCTTCCTCGATAAATGGACTATCCAACAAAAAAAGAATTATTCAAATCGCACCAGTAGTTTCGGAGATTAGCGCGTTCAAACAAACAAACAAACTCTTCAGCTTTATTATATTAGTATAGATAATTTGTTGTTATGAGACGAACGCCTGATCTTCGTGTTATTTTAATTAAAAGAGCAATGTAACCTCTTGCTGTCTTGAACGTCGTTACATTACATTGAATCAAATGAGGTTGATGATGATCAATAAAGTTACGTTTTCTAATGTAGAGTATCTCTATTATTTGAAAATGCCTAGTAAACGTGCGTAGGTGTAATAAGTCAGGGAAAGCCGAGCAACACGATACTGTGTGAATGTATCTCTTGATCTCGTTTCTTAAATTATAATCTGTAGCGCTAAACCCTTAAATTGTAACAAACCTGCTTGGTTAGCTATTATGATAGCTTGTTAGTAATTACCGTTGATGGTGTTAGAGTAAAGGAAACAATCGTGAGAATCTTTTTAGATTCCTTTATTTTTGGAGACCTAATCTGTCCAATAGAGTAAGGACTGGCCGAGCGGATACTGTGCTGTCTTTGTATTGTTACAGATTTACACACGAGGACGTGTGTCATCGCAGGATGGCCGTGTCGCATCCGGTCACAGATCATAAACTACGAGAAGCAAGCGCGCCAATCGGTGACAGCGGGAACTACGATTCCGCGCGTTTTCGGTCGTTTCGCGCGCTTCGACAGAGTCGTGACGTTATCGGCGAGGAGCGATTGGAGAGAGTTTGATTCTGACCGTCGCCGAGTAAACATCGCGGAACTGTCCCGCTACTCGTTCAGTGTTTTAGTGTTCAAATTAAGACCTAGATACCTAGTATTGAGATTGTAATAGTTTCAGTGGTGTAATTAAATCAGTTAAGTGTGTAACCCGGTGATTTTCATTGCACGATCCCTATTTCTGCCCACACTATGCCTGTACGCTCGGGACCTAACCCCTGACGTTCCGACATATATATTTTTTAACATTTAATACAAAAGTTATAATATTCGAATACTAACATACTTTTAGTTAAGCATTTTTTTTAAATACAAAATTATTACTATTGTCAGCATAATCCATGTGCAATGTTTTATTATGTTAGTTTTAAGTAACAGGAGTCTATTAATACATAAATGATTATTTTTGAATTATAGAGCTTTTCTTAAAACATTTGTGTGTTTGACTGTACGCAGTACCATGAACTATGGATATTCCTTAATAGTTTTTGGCCGGTACCAGTCGCTGGAAGAATAATATTAAAATTAATGTATCCGGCGACTGATACCGCGGTACCAGTTGATTGTGGTGCCAGTCGCCGGAAGCCTCCAAATTTTACCTCCGTATTAGGGAAAATCAACCCGACTATTTATATATTTTTTTTAAATAAGAAATATCATGAAAAGAGACACAGTCTCAACAGCAATACAAAATATGAATTCCACTTTTAACGATGGAATTTATTTCCACCTTTATAAATACTAACAAATGCTTATTTTTGTTCTTTACTTTCAAATGTTGCGAAATACCTCCGTAATAGTTTCTTTTACCTTAATCAACCAGTTTAAGCTTTAAATGGTATGTCATCATAAAATGAATGGCAATGTGCTGGTAGAACAGCTTTTAAATCTTGGAGATCCTTATATTTCCGCTGCGAAATCAATAGCCTCGCAGTACATATACAATTTAGGCAGCGCCTCTGAGCCAATAATGTTGGTCAATTTCTTTGGACGTTGAGGCAATGGTTGCAAAGGTTCGTTAAAATTTAATTTGTACCAAATAGTACCATCTGGTTTGTATACTGTGACGTATAATAAAGGGCAAGTTGTGACGCGCGGGCGCACGGAGCGGAGGGGGCATTACCCGGCCAGCCGCCGACCCGAACGGACGCGCGTGCACAGCTTGGTGAAACGTATATCTGTGTTTTATTGAATATCCGACAGGACACCACACGTGGCGACGAGCCTCAAGTAAGTGGTTAAAATTTATGGAAACGCAAAAGTGTTCAAAAAAAAAAAGGAGGGAAACAACGAACCCATGTCGTGTATAAAAAAATTACCCGTAAATGTTCAAGCATAAACAAACAACTATTGAGTTGCAAATACCTATAACCATTATACTCGTACGTACAAGGTATGCTCGTAGGTACGTAAATATTATTTTCACTATTTGTCCTACCCTACATAATAATATGCAGGTACGTACGTAGAAAAATCGTCACTGACCTAACTGCATCAAAAATTTACATGTACCTACTTAAATTTTACAATACCATATTTATGAGCTACTAATGTGTATTTTAATATAACCTTGCAACAAAGGATGCTATCATAGGCTATTAGGAATAAACCAATATTCCGTGTCATCAGTTGACACAATAATAATTATGTAAGTACATGTTTCAACTAATGCCAAGCATCCTTCGATTAGCAGACACCTACCTTCATAGCTTATTGCAACAAACGTTAAAAGCTACCGTGATTGTAACTTTTACTGTATACCTTGTTCGAAGTAATACGACGACCTTGATGGCGCAGTGGCTAAGGTGTTTGCCGAAGCGCGGAAGGTCCCGGGTTCGATTCCCGGTCAGGTGAATTTGGGAAACTATATTTTTTATTTAGTTTTCGTGGGTCTGTGTGTTCTGGGTCAGCCCTCAGTTAATGGTCGTCATTTGGTACTCATAAGTTTAGTATTAGGTACATCGGTTGCCCTGGTTTGAGACCGGGTTGATTGGTGAAATTGTCTGGGCATTTATTTATTTAATATTGATTTATAAGTAACGCCCCGTTGGTCTAGTGGTTTAAGTGCCGGGCCGCGGTCTCGGGGTCCCGGGTTCGAATCCCGGGTCGAGCAAAAGTATGTTTCGTATTTTTCGAAAATGGCTCGGGGTGGTGATCGCCGATCCGCATTGGGCAAGCGTGGTGATCGAGCCTGGTCCCATCATAGTAGCGATGATTTGATTACTGCGATGGAGGCTTTTGCCCTGCAGTGGGACGGTTGAGTGAGTTAAAAGTTACGTTCCTGTACACAGCATAATGTATCATAGTTACATATATATTTTAAGTCGTTACGCATAATCAAGATTACGTACCTACCGAGTTGTCATGATAATTATTATATACCTAGTACAACAACAAGCCGAGGTTCCATCTAGTCTCCATTCCTCGGGAGTCAGATATTGGCTCAGATAAATCAAACAGAACGAATACGTTCAAAAATTAGCTTGAACATTAGGTACTAATGGTACAAACAATACAAGTGGACAGAATGGTGCCAAGGAGCATTAATTGTTAAAGGTACCTACAATTTTTCCAAGGAGCATAGACGAGAGTTAGGTAAACAGCTCTGAACTTAAGTACCTACCTAAAAACAATACAAATGGACAAATTATGCCAAGGAGCATGGACTGTTAAAGGTACAATTTTGCCAAGGAGCATATAACGAGAGTTAGAAAAAAAACTCTGAACTTAAGTACCTACCTAAAAACAATACAAATGGACAAATTATGCCAAGGAGCATGAATTGTTAAAGGTACAATTTTGCCAAGGAGCATATAACGAGATTTAGAAAAAAAAACTCTGAACTTAAGTACCTACAAACAATACAAATCGACAGAATTATGCCAAGGAGCATTAATTGTAAAAGGTTAAGTTAAGTTTGCAAATAACGAGAATTAGGCAAACAACTCTGAACGTAACTGGTATTAATCTAGTAATAAGTAATAAATTAATGTAGGTACCATAAATATAAGTAATAAATTACTTACCATGGTAATGTATTGTTAATAGCATAGATTCAAACATAAGTAGGACTATTTGAACATGTACCATCAACCCGATTACAACAATATTCTAGTAGAATCCGTTATATTAACGACGGCTAAGGGGCGGCGACATAACGTCGTACTAACCGGAAGTCGTACTAATAAATAATAGATAGATAAAATATGTATTTATTGCGAGATAACTTAAATCTAGCACAAACTTATGGTCAGTAAATAGTCTTACAATCAGTGCTTATATTTACCTGAACTAGGATGCCTGTGTTCCAGGCTAAGCGAGAGTCTTAGAATAATTTTACTATTATAAACAATAATTACCATTATAACAATAACATACATTATTACAATATTATTAATACTCTAATGACTATACATTACTTTATGCTGTAAATTATATTGAGAGTTAGTTATTTTGGAACAATGAGTAAGTTCTCTGTACATCATAGGACAATTTCAGGAGCGCTTCCTGAAGTTGTTTTTTTTTAACGCAGGTATAAGTAAGGGGGTAAATAGCCAGTATGGCGTTAAGTTGGTTATATAGAAGAGGCCCTAAAAATACATAAAAACGGGAAGAGAACGCATGCTTCATTAAACAGTTATGGGAACAAATTCTATCCTTCTAAACGCAACCTTGAAGCCAAGCAACATAAAACGTTTCAACTTTAAAAAGTGCGATTATGCGAAGTTAAACTCAGAGTTGAGCTGTATTCACTGGGAAGAGTTACTATCGTCACCAGATGTCAATCAATGTGTCGATAACTTCTACGAGGTGGTAAATGATGCAATCTCTAGAAACACCCCTTTTGTAAGAAAAAGTTGCTACAATTATCCGATCTGGTACAGTGACTCACTTATTCGTTGCTTAAAGGAAAAAATCAAATTCCATAAGCGGTTCAAAAAATACGCAAACCCCCGCGATTATGACACATTTTCCTTACTTCGAGCTCGATGCAAAACTCTCACAAAAAAATGTTATGGAGTATTTCTGGAATCAGTCGAGAAGTCATTACCTGAGGAGCCACAAGCATTTTGGCGATACGTCAACGACAAGAAGAAGGGAAGAATGTCCATACCCCACACCATGTTCTACAAGGATAAATCTTCATCCGATGGACAGGGTGTGTGTGAGCTTTTTTCGGAATACTTTAGTTCGGTATTCGAGACACCTTCCACTTCTCAATATTCTATACCCTTAAACTTGCCAGACGCCTGCAACTACTCGTTATGCGGCCTTTCAATAAGTAGGAAAGACATTATTAATAAAATTAAACAATTAGACATACGTAAAGGACCTGGTCCTGATACTTTACCTCCTAGATTTATAAAAGAATGTAATGAACAACTATCATTACCATTAGCTATAATTTTTAACAAATCCTTAGCATCTGGAGTTTTCCCTATTCAATGGAAGCTGGCACACATTATTCCTATTTTTAAGTCTGGCAAAAATACATCATGTAATAATTACCGTCCTATAAGCATCCTTTCCTGTGTCGCGAAGTTGTTTGAGTCACTGGTACATTGCGTTTTATACAATCATCTGAGTCGTTTTATCTCAAACAAACAACATGGTTTCGTCCGAAAAAAGTCAACCCTTAGTAATCTACTCGAATTCAAAAACTATCTTTCCCATATATTTGCTTCCGGTGGTCAAGTTGACGCTATATATTTAGATTTTAGTAAGGCCTTCGACAAGGTGGACCATACTCTCCTATGTTTAAAACTAGCGCATTATGGTATTCATGGATGTCTGCTGCGATGGATTGAGTCATACCTTAACAACCGGAGTCAACTTGTCACGGTAAAGGGTTTCTCATCATCCCCTTCTGCTGTTTCCTCAGGAGTCCCACAGGGCTCTCACTTAGGACCTCTGCTCTTTGTCGTGTTTATAAACGATTTGATTGATCGCCTATCATGTCCTGCCTTACTGTACGCTGATGATCTGAAGATCTACGTAGATGTCGAAAGTCATGAGCGGCACGAGGCACTGCAGGATGATCTCAGTAAAGTCTTAGATTGGTGTCTGCATAACAAAATGAGACTAAACGTGGATAAATGTTGCTTAATTTCCTTTACATCTAAAAAGAACAGACTCCTATACCAATACTATCTAGACGGCAAACAATTGAGCAGAGTAGACACTGTTAGGGATCTGGGAGTGTTATTTGATACAAAGCTGACATTCCGACCTCACTTCGAAAACATCCTGAAAAAGAGTAACAGACTTTCAGGCTTTATATTAAGGTCAACACGAGATTTTAAATCACCACAAAGCACACTGTTTCTCTTTTTCAGCTTAGTTAGAAGTGTACTGGAATACTGCTGCCCAGTTTGGAGCCCTTTTTATCAGGTACACATAGACAACATAGAAAGAGTGCAAAAGAAGTTTGTTAAATTCGTCTGCCGAAAGCACAACATGAGCCGTTTGCTTGTGGACTACAGCGAGAGGCTTGCCAAGTTTAAAATGATCCCATTATATACCCGACGCAAACGGTACGACTTGTTGTGCTTGCACAAGATATTGCACTCTTCTATCGAGTCACCAGATCTTCTCCATTCTATAAACATTAATACTCTGTATAGAATCCGTTCACCCAATACCTTCTCGTTAAAGGTGTATAAAAATAATACGTCTTTTTACAGCCCAATAACACGCATGTGTCGGTCCTACAACGAACTGAATCGCAGTGGCAAACACATAGATGTTTTCAATAACAGATTCTCTATCTTTAAGAGAGAAATCTCAAAAATCCTGGAGGCTGAGTTACCCTCAGCCTCATACAGTGTAACACGACGTTGAAGTGTTTTTCTTTGTTACTGGGACACATTTGTATTTTTTTTTTGTATCCATTATCTTATCTGGTTTTTTTTTTTAATTACGTCTTGTTTGTAATAACTACGCTGTGTACACTAATCTTAGGTTACTGTCTGGTTTATACTATTTTAACAGGAATTCTATACATGTACGATGGTAATCTGTAAGTGTACCTATGATAAATAAATAAATAAATAAACGGACTACACTGTGTACAGTTATATGCATATCACATTCATATAACTAAGTTCCTTTTATAATTAAGACATTTAAGGATTTAACTAGTTTACATAACCAGTTTACATAAGTGGTAAAAATACCTTAATAACACCAAGGGTGCAATAAACGCAAAGGCGTATTGTCGTTGTTTGAGAATGTCCAACCAAAATGTCCGACTTATAGAGCCCTTACACTGTGACGGCGATCCCATGTCAATAGGATCGCGATGGGACAAGTGGCCGTGAGGCCTAGGAATATATAAGTGCTAACCCTAGAAATAAATATATAACAATAGGAAGAAATAGAAATATTCTTTATGCAATTTAAGTCCTTATAGAACATTTATGGATGTCAAATATTATGTAAGCTACCGCTACAAAGCTATGAAAATCAAATTTTTGCGAGTAAAGGTGCAGGTTTTTGCGCGCAAGCATAATGCAATCAAAAGGGTGTTGAGATGCTGCCGTTAAAATCCTTGAAGAATACTCTAAATGAGTAACGTGATCTAAGGCCATAGATGGCTCGGATTGCCTTTTCCTGCAATATGAAAGTGGCTTGTGGGTCGGCACCGGACCCCCACAGCAATGGACCATAATATGACATCGGACTTTTAAAACAACTAGAGTGGACCAGTCTGCAGTCTCAGATATCGGTCAGAGTCCTTATTTTCCTTGCTGCGTAGGCAGCTGAGCTGACTCTTCCTACCAAGGCAGCGGGAGGGGGGCTCCGCTGCAATTTTGAATCCAGAGTGATGCCTAGAAGTTCATAGTTTCAATGGGCTCGTTATTTATGACTAGGTATATTAATATTGACCTGCCTTACATTGGGTATTGTGAATTGCACACATCTGGTTGGTCCGAATTAAAAACTGAGTTGTTAAAAATGAACCAGTATAGCACTTGGGAGAGAGTGTTATTCACGTCGTCAACATTTTCTTTTGTCTATCAACCTCAAAAATCAAGGATGTGTAAATTTGTCTGAAGTTAGATGGATCACTTTCTATTCCGATTTATAATGGTATAATTTTACTATACTGCATCATATCGGGAAATACACCATCGTCAACACATGTATTGGAATTGAATATCAATGCTGCATGGGGTGCGATACATGCTGTATTATATTTTCAATTTATCTACGGAGAGACCCATAAATCCGCAGTTGGTTTCAAGTTTAAATTGTTTTAAAAATATCAGCGCTGATATGAGTAAATTTAAAAGTAGTTTTACATTCATCAACATGTGATTCGAGCAGAGAGGCAGCAAGATGCGCGCTTGAGTTCAGTTGTTGGTGGTGGTGACTGCTATACTAGAAGGGAGAAACTGAAATGTTTCTGTTACTTTGGAGTGCCTTGAGTGGCCCAGTCACTGAATTTGGTTTTGGAGGTATATGGTTTGGTTGTTTCCTTTGTGGAAATCTCATTGAATTTCTATTCATCCATATACTAATATATATACTATATATACTTATACTAATATTATAAATGCGAAAGTAACTCTGTCTGTCTGTCTGTCTGTCTGTCTGTCTGTCTGTTACTCTTTCACGCCAAAACTACTCAACGGATTTAAATGAAATTTGGTATACAGATGATCTAGACCCTGAGAAAGAACATAGGCTACTTTTTATTGCGAAAAGGGGGTTGTAAGGGGTTAAAAGGGGGGTAAAAAGTTATTTTTCCACGCGGACGAAGTCGCGGGCGGCCGCTAGTTTCATCATAAAGTGTATTAGCATTTCCATCATTATGGAATAATACAGGCATCTTTCTGTACATAATATTTTTAAATTTTCCTTACGGTTTGCTGTAACTGGTCGGCAAGCAAAAGCTACCTACACGAAGAGGATGCATATTCCAGCTGTGTTATCTGTCCACTATGATCTGAATTTATAAAGTTTATTATGCACTTGTCTAATATGTCATAATTGCAGACTATGTTATCCGGACAAGTGGCTTTGGCGGGGGTGGTCCGCGTCAGGTCGTTAAAAGATGACGTAAGTTAAACGATTTGATAAGATTCAGAAAACGCATAGAATTCTGCAAATTATCTAAAATATTTCTTCCATAATGTATTCAAGTGAAACAAAATTCCCAGGCGGGGTCCTGTCCATACGGACAATGACATGTCGTTCAAGCTCAACACAAGCAAGCTAAATAAGTTATTCGCTTAAGTGGAAGTGAAACAGTCTCTTTGAATCAGTGTCCCACCTCTGATTGCCGATTTTCTCATAAAAAGTACTGACGCTATAGTTATCTATATTAATAGCTAGTGGCTCACTTGGTTTCGGGACAGTAGCGACACTGTCTACCGGTGGGTGGCGTTGGGCGCTGATTGCATCGCGCTGGTGCTACGTATTTCCGGTTGTATTGCCGTGTCTCTAAAATGTATCTACATTTTTATAAATAGTATAGATTAATTCATACTGCCTAAACCAATGTTCGGTAATGCATAATACGGACATCCATTTTATTTAAAAATAATTTGATGTCAAGTGTTTTGCCAGACAAATCCTCTATATTCTGATGAATAAGGTTTGGGTAATGAGGGTGTATATTGGTTTGCTAGAGGATTCCTCTATGGTCTCAGATTGTAAATTAAATATTTTTTTGGAAGTACCTCCAAAGTCGGAATAAACAGTTCATTAAGATTATTCGCTAACAAAGTAGCTAATACTCATTTAACTTTATTCGACAAAGGGAAAATTTGGCCAGTAAACAAAAACGTATTGTCAATAAATTGGATAGTGTCAAAAGAAAAAAAAAAAATAGTGACAAACTATGTAATGATTATTGTGTCAGGTTGTAAAATGTACATATTCAACAAATGAATACTGTTAATGTGGCTAAGTGTGTAGTACCTACCTAGGAAAAGGGAAGACACACAAAAATATATTTTCTTTGTACATTCAACTCAATATGGTTGGGAATCTATGAACAAATTCTTTTTGACTAATTTCTAATGCACTTCCAATCGTACTTAAGTACGATTCCTTACCAAATGTACACCTTGTCATCTTGTCAATAATTTGCTCTAACGACGCATTAGGCATACAATAAAATTGGTGACAGTACATTTACATTAATACTTCATATAAACAGGACTAAACGCGACGAAAATGAATAAGTACATTCTAGCACTTACTGCTTGGCCCCGGTGATTGCAAATATCTGGATGGAGCATTTCGAAGACCTAGCATTGGCTAATGGACCCCAGACGGTGAAGCTGTGGAGGAGGTACGTTGATGATATATTTTGTATCATTAATGGAGGTCAGCTGGAGGTCGAGCAATATATATCACATCTGAACTCAATCCACCCGAAAGTAAAGTTCACCTATGAAATGGAAAGTAATCGTTCGTTGGCGTTCTTAGATGTGCTGGTTAAGGTAAAAGATGATGGTACATTGGGGCACACGGTCTACCGGAAACCGACACACACAGACAGATACCTACAGGCCTCTTCACATCATCATCCTCGGCATCTTCAATCCGTGATGACTTCGTTAACCAACAGAGCTCACAACCTTTGTGACCCTGAGCACCTGCAGTCCGAGCTCACTCATGTTCAGGAGGTACTACAACGAAACGGATATAAGGTGTCGCAGCGAGTAAGAAGGCAGTGTAGAGGAGAAAAATGTCCAGAAGTTAGTCGCCAGGCAGCTTTCCTTCCCTATATCAAAGGCGTAACGGATAAAATTGGAGCAGTCCTCAGAAACCTCTCCATAAAGACTGTATATACTCCGTTATGCCAAATCTCAAAGCGTCTGCGCTCACCAAAGGACTTTATACCGCTTCAGACTCCGGGTGTGTATAAAATTGATTGCAGCTGTGGTAGTTCGTATATCGGACAAACGAAGCGGACAATCGCAGAACGAGTCAAAGAACACATCGCAGCTGTAAAAAATCGACAGACTAACAAATCGGCAGTAGCAGAACATCTGTTGGAAAGCGGTGTTAATCATTGGATGGAGTTTCACGCGCCTAAAATCCTCTCTACTGATCGTCATTACTACACGAGATTAGTACGTGAAGCAATTGAGATTAAGAAATACCGGAATTTCAATCGTGAAGACGGGTTCAAATTATCATCGGCGTGGAATCCAGTGATTAATAAGTGTAAACCTCGCCATTTGCCGTTACAAATTACATCCAACCCAGATACTGTAAGCGTAGTGTGTCGGAGTGACTTCACTGACAGTTTATTTAGTAGCAGTGCAAATATCGAAAACGAGAGGGTATCCGAAGATGCACAAGCCGGGCGTAGCAGACGACGCCGTGCGCCTCCAGTTCGCTTGTGACCACGGCTGTTGTAACGCAGTCGAAACGTCAAGCAGTAAGTGCTAGAATGTACTTATTAATTTTCGTCGCGTTTAGTCCTGTTTATATGAAGTATTTGTATAATGCAACGCGAAAGTTTAAAAACATATCTTACAAACCGATACGGGCCGGAATTTGTGACAAAAGTGAAAGACATAGAACACCTTCGGAAAAGGCGGGCGCGTTTACAATCGTCCTTACTATTTTTAACCAAGTGTCGGGACAGTGCTATCTTACCCACTTGTGTACGTATAAAACCGCGTAGTGATATCGCGCATTCCGGAAGGATTCTATTTAACACGAGCGTACGTCTGTTAAAACAACTAATTCGAAACTGTCACAGTGAAGTGAACGGTGTAGTGAGCGAGTTGTACGTGTTACATCTAGAGTGCAGTGCGGTGTTGTCTCGTGATGATTTTGATACGTGTGATAGAATAACTAATTTACAAGCGGTCCGTACGTATGAGTTGAGTCGGGAAAAACATGAACGTAAATTTAATAATTTATGTAACCGCCAACGTCATGTTTTGTCGCGAATACCCACTAGTGATGCGACTCATACCCACTCAACAATCGACATCGAGCGCACAGTTATTAATCTATCGGATGAATCATTGGACGAGCCGTCAAAGAGTGTACTGGCTAAGGGCATGAACTTTGCTATAACACCACAAAGGATACCTTATGAAGATATAGTATGTAGCGTGGAACAAACGATTATACGCAATAAAGTTCCAGCCGCGGACGCGGATAGCTTAAGGCAGGATGTGGCAGTGATATTGCGTAAGTCGAAGCTACCTAAAAGTAATATTACTACAGAAGAGCGTCTAGCACTTCAACAGTTACGTAACAACGAGAACATTTTAGTGCTAAAGGCCGACAAGGGAAACGCCACTGTAGTAATGAATACTGAGGACTATGTAAATAAAATAGGGAATTTATTGTCTGACACCAATGTGTATAAAGCAGTGTCCTATAACCCTACAGCCAGGGTCACACGACGCATTCGTACCCTAATACAAAAGCACAGTGACATTTTCACAGATGACGAGTACAATACTCTCTACAAGCCAAAGGCTGTGCAACCACCCAAACTATATGGACTGCCTAAAATACACAAAAGCAACATACCATTACGTCCGATTGTAAGCCAGATTGACTCTCCGACTTATGATTTGGCGAGACATGTTGCTGGAGTGCTGCAACCATTAGTTGGAAAGACACCGTCATATGTGAAAGATTCCTATCACTTTAGGGATATCGTGAAGAGTATTAAGTTGGAACCAGGTGACACAATGGTGAGTTTCGATGTTGAGTCACTTTTCACGAATGTACCGTTAAAGGAGTGCCTCGAAGTGATTAAGGGTAAACTTTGCGATGCGGAGCTACCGAAAGAGTATATTGCGTTGATAGAAAACTGTTTGGATGGAAACTACCTCCTCTTCAAAGACCAGTTCTACCTCCAGATCGATGGTGTTGCAATGGGTAGCCCATTGGCCCCGGTGATTGCAAATATCTAGATGGAGCATTTTGAAGACCTAGCATTGGCTAATGGACCCCAGACGGTGAAGCTGTGGAGGAGGTACGTTGATGATATATTTTGTATCATTAATGGAGGTCAGCAGGAGGTCGAGCAATATATATCACATCTGAACTCAATCCACCCGAAAGTAAAGTTCACCTATGAAATGGAAAGTAATCGTTCGTTGGCGTTCTTAGATGTGCTGGTTAAGGTAAAAGATGATGGTACATTAGGGCACACGGTCTACCGGAAACCGACACACACAGACAGATACCTACAGGCCTCTTCACATCATCATCCTCGGCATCTTCAATCCGTGATGACTTCGTTAACCAACAGAGCTCACAACCTTTGTGACCCTGAGCACCTGCAGTCCGAGCTCACTCATGTTCAGGAGGTACTACAACGAAACGGATATAAGGTGTCGCAGCGAGTAAGAAGGCAGTGTAGAGGAGAAAAATGTCCAGAAGTTAGTCGCCAGGCAGCTTTCCTTCCCTATATCAAAGGCGTAACGGATAAAATTGGAGCAGTCCTCAGAAACCTCTCCATAAAGACTGTATATACTCCGTTATGCCAAATCTCAAAGCGTCTGCGCTCACCAAAGGACTTTATACCGCTTCAGACTCCGGGTGTGTATAAAATTGATTGCAGCTGTGGTAGTTCGTATATCGGACAAACGAAGCGGACAATCGCAGAACGAGTCAAAGAACACATCGCAGCTGTAAAAAATCGGCAGTAGCAGAACATCTGTTGGAAAGCGGTGTTAATCATTGGATGGAGTTTCACGCGCCTAAAATCCTCTCTACTGATCGTCATTACTACACGAGATTAGTACGTGAAGCGATTGAGATTAAGAAATACCGGAATTTCAATCTTGAAGACGGGTTCAAATTATCATCGGCGTGGAATCCAGTGATTAATAAGTGTAAAAGTTCGAAAAAGTATTTTACAAAAGACTGTTATCATTTTGTGATAAATTTAATATTATAAACCCAAATCAACACGGATTTCAAAAGGGAAAATCGACGTCTTTAGCGTGTTTTAATATTATTCAGCACATCTCATTTTCAATGAATAAGCGCATTCCTACATCCATGATCCTATTTGACCTTAGTAGAGCTTTTGACCATGTATGCCATCAAACTCTACTCACTAAGTTGGAAATTTATGGATTGCGTGGCATTTCCCATGACTGGATTGCTTCATATCTTCGCGGACGGAAACAAGCGGTAGAAATATCTAAAATTGACAAATCATCTCATGTAAAATCGTACCAATCTAATTATACTAGTACAAAATATGGCGTACCACAAGGTAGTATTCTCGGACCTTTGTTATTTATCTTATATATAAATGATCTTCCATCTATTACTGGACATCGATGTACGTTATTTGCAGATGACATTTCTATAATTATTAATAAAATTCCTGACATTAATTATGAATATGACATTAACAATACAATGAATAATGTAGTGAAATGGCTTAAATACAACAATTTATTATTCAACTTATCTAAAACAAAGTATATACAATTCTATAATAAAAATGGGAAACCACAGCAAGTGACAGTGAAACATGATGGTAAATCAGTAGCAGAATGTGTCACAGCAAAATTTTTGGGCATGGACCTGGATGCTACATTAACGTGGAAGGAGCATGTATCTAGCGTGTGTCAAAGAATCAATAGATTTGCTTATGCTCTTTACCGCATTACAAATCTTAGTAATCTGAAGACAGCACTTACTGCATACCATGGTTATGTTTGCTCTATTCTGCGATATGGGCTTATTCTATGGGGAAACTCAGTAGACGTTAACAGGGCTTTCCTGATACAAAAAAAGTGTTTAAGGGCTATGAGTGGCGTTGGACCGACGGACTCGTGCAAACCACTATTTAAAAAATATAACTTGTTAACACTGCCATCAATGTACATTTACGAATCGTGCATTTTTACCAAAATGAATATAGGTCTTTTTAAAAAGAAAAATGATGTGTGCGCTTACTCTAATAGGTATCCGAATCGCTTGGTAGTACCATCCTGCTCAACAACAAGCTACCAAAAGAATTGTTATTATATGTCCATTACGTTATATAATAAGTTGCCAGAAGCATTAAAAGGACTTTCAATTAAAAAATTTAAATTTAATTTATATAAACTTTTGTGTGACAAATGCTTCTACAGTATTCATGAGTTTATGGAATGTAAGATTTAATTTTATGTTTTATTCAATTGTTGACATTATTATTTTGATTTGCTTTTTTTTTATGACTAATTTTTGTATTTATTTGACTTAACAAATTTAGACGAGTGACGCTGTCTCTCTGTTATTGCATGCCGATAATATTCGGTTAAATGTGAGAAACTTAATAATAATTGATGTACCTATTGTAACCACATTTACCGCAATAAATGATTTCTATTTCTATTTCTATTTCTAAACCTCGCCATTTGCCGTTACAAATTACATCCAACCCAGATACTGTAAGCGTAGTGTGTCGGAGTGACTTCACTGACAGTTTATTTAGTGGCAGTGCAAATATCGAAAACGAGAGGGTATCCGAAGATGCACAAGCCGGGCGTAGCAGACGACGCCGTGCGCCTCCAGTTCGCTTGTGACCACGGCTGTTGTAACGCAGTCGAAACGTCAAGCAGTAAGTGCTAGAATGTACTTATTAATTTTCGTCGCGTTTAGTCCTGTTTATATGAAGTACTAGCGGCCGCCCGCGACTTTGTCCGCGTGGAAAAGTAACTTTTTACCCCCCTTTCAACCCCTTACAACCCCCTTTTCGCAATAAAAAGTAGCCTATGTCCTTTCTCAGGGTCTAGATCATCTGTATACCAAATTTCATTTAAATCCGTTCAGTAGTTTTGGCGTGAAAGAGTAACAGACAGACAGACAGACAGACAGACAGAGTTACTTTCGCATTTATAATATTAATAGTATTAATAGTATGGATTTGTATAATGCAACGCGAAAGTTTAAAAACATATAGTACATTTACATTGTTTATTTAGAAGAGGCTCATAACCAACTCCTATACTGTTAGGAAATTGTAATTTAGTAAGTTGTAAGTAATGTAAGTTGATAGTATCCGAGGGCTGAGGCTCATCTTCTACCTGGTCAGCGAGGCCGGGCCCTGTCGCTGGATGACAATTACACTGTGACAAATAAAGCGGTTCGCAGCGAGAGCTTAGCTTATTTGTCCTGGGGCCGAGTTGTATTTATCGGTCATACGCTGTAACTACCGGTGCAGCCGCGAGATGTCACCTGGCAGCTCCTGCGTGTCGGTTTCGTATTTAAACCTACAAACTCTCATCTAACTTTTAATATATAATCCTAGAGTATCATGTAAGTCTATACGTTGTTTTCTTAATAATAAGTTATTGGCATTGTTGTTTCCTAAACAAGCTTTCTGTTCTTAATACGAGTATAATTATTTATTTTAATTATTTTTAAAAGATGAGGAGGATATTATCCATTCTGATTGAGCAACGTGATAAACAGTTTATAAAATAAATTTTGCTAGAATCATAGATAATACAAAAAATTGTGACTATAAAAATATTGATTAAGAATCAATAATTATTGTTATGAGTTTCGACTCAGTTTTGTTGAAAAGGAAGAGGTGTGACGTATAATAAAGGGCAAGTTGTGACGCGCGGGCGCACGGAGCGGAGGGGGCATTACCCGGCCAGCCGCCGCCGACCCGAACGGACGCGCGTGCACAGCTTGGTGAAACGTATATCTGTGTTTTATTGAATATCCGACGGGACACCACATATACTAAAACTCTTAAACCAGTTACAGTGGGATCATTTGTTTTCTTGCCCGGCCCAATGCTTTTATAAATTAATTCTTTACTATAATCAGTAAAAAAATTATAATCTACAGAACGACATTCGTATGGCATTGGAGTAGTTCTAGCTTTTATTGCCCAATCAACATACTCAGAAGATTTCCCTTCCTTTCAGTTTATATTCAATAGCGCTGTGCACAGAATCACACTCCATCTGAGTGTGCCCTTTTTCAAGATATTTTTGCTTTTAACAGAAACAAATGTAAAAGGGCATTACTCAAGACGGAATTCCGGTTCTGTGCACAACAATTAATAGTAATATTACAGGTAACAATTTTGTAGCCAATGTACGTCGCAATTGATCCACAATACAAGATGCAATAACAGAAGCCTCAAGTGAAGCATTTGATTCATCGAACCAGTAACATACGGCCTCGCGAGTGGCTAAATTATACATTGTGAAGTTATGCACACATAGTTTTGTCTTGTAGTATATAGCACTTGCCTGAAGGTTAGGAGCTTATTTAACAGCTTGAACATCCTGTGTATAAACATGGCACTGACCTTCTTTGGCTAAGTTCTTATCTTGTTCTTTTTCCATTCTAGCTTGTTCCTTTCTTTCTACATGCAATGCTATTTCTGCATCACTAATATTGCCTGCTTCATGACCACAGTATACATCACACCTATTTTTTTTCGGGCGAAATAGGCTTAAATTGAGCTTAAAAAATATGTTATCAAAAGCCCTGCGAGATAGAGACTCTACTTTTTCATAATTACATTTATTGGATTTTTCTTTATACAACTGCGACATATTCTGAAATAACGGCTCCAAGTATCTTATGAATTTGATCGACAGTAATGGGATGGCATTTTTGGGAGACTTTTTAGAAAATTCTCCACATATTCGTGGGCACTATTCTTCTTTTTTGAATGGCTGGTATTTTGTGATAAATGAGAATGTGGTGGCATGGCACTGTTTGTTTTATCAAGCCAATATCGCACAAACCAGTCCTTAATCCCTAATGTATTTAGGAACATCTTTTTACATAGTTGATGGCAAATATTTTCTATTATTAGGTAATTAGCTAGAGTTTTAGATCTAGTCGACAAATGATTCTTAGTTATTTTTTTGTTTTGTGCTACAACATGACAGCAAAAATAAATTCTTCGTTGTGCCCACGTCATCGTTTTCCAAAATATTTTAAATAACTCCTTTCTTTAATCTTCATCTACGTAATTACAATTTCTCAGTTTTGATCTTATACATAATGTTGAATTACACGCAGGATTAATACGTCTTGCAGGCCTTAAAATGTCATGACGATTTTTTTTTTCATATCTGTATCCGTGTCTCTTCTATGGCCTAAATAAGCCTCACCTTTCATTACCCGACTGCCAAAGAAGGAGGGTAATGTTTTTCGAGTGTATGTAAGTATGTATGTATGTCTTTTCCTTTGTGACCTCCTGTAGCCTAAACGGCTTGATGGATTTTGATGTATGAGGTATCGTTAGATTTGTCTTGATTACGGGAGTGTCATAGGATACATTTTATCCTAAAAGTCCCACGGGATAAAGACATAATAATATTTTTTCTAAATTTCCCTTTAAAAAAATATGTATGTATCATTAGATTCATTTCAATCACGGGAGTAATTAATATAGGATACGTTTTTTCTCAAAATTCCCACGGGAACATGTTAATTCTGCGTCAACGCAAAGCAACTCATGCGTTAGCAAGCAAAAAGATAGGGCGTGGCCTGGCATGCGGCGCGCGGCGCGGTGCGGAGGGGGATATGCTCGAGTATACAGCCCGAATGCGGGCACACGCATAAGGGCACACGTCGTTGACGGTCGTCTCTAAATAGCGATTTTTTCGATACTTCGTCGTCTGACGCGAAACTTATAAAGTATAAATAACTCGTTCTTTTTCTTTCGTGTTTCTCTCTTTAAATTTATTCGTTCTTTCTAATTAATTAACTCGTTCTTCCGTTCTTTTTTTTGGTTCTTTCTTAAATTCTTCATATTAATTAATAATATAATAATAATTATTAATAAAATAACTAGGTAGGTAGATATTTTTGGTTAGTTTAAGTAACATTCTTTTAAACAATCCTCACTTATTCTTTTTGTATTTTTTTTAGTTATAGTTCAACTGTTTTTTTTTATTATTATTAAGTACTTCTCCATTAGTACTGATTTTTTCGGCAATAGGTATCAGACCATTTTAAGAAATAAAAACATACAATATGGGATTATCTCGCAAAACAAAAAGGGCTCAGGCTCGGGCTAAAAAATTAAAAGCCGAATCTCCTGAGGCACGCGAAAAACGCCTTATAGAAGCAAGAGTAAGAATGTCCCAACGGTACAGCCAACTTTCACCTACTTCACGTCAAGAGCATATAAATAACAAAAGTACCCGTAGACGTACTTTACAAGCACGTGAGTCTAGCGTTGATAGGGAACAAAAGCGGCGTAGGCTTGCAGCTAGCAAATCTGAAAAGAGAGCTGCTGAGTCCCCGTCGTCTCGTATGACACGACTCCAGCAGATGCGGGAATATGCCACAAACGTTCGTGAACATGAGTCTCCATCATCTCGCGCTGCTCGACTCGAGCAGATGCGGGAGCATGCGGGAAATGTTCGCGAACACGAGTCTCCACCAACTCGCGCTGCCCGACTCGACCAGATGCGGGAGCATGCCGAATTAATTCGTGAGCATGAGTCTCCATCATCCCGCGCTTCTCGACTCGAGCAGATGCGAGAGTATGCTGTGCAGTCTCGTAACAACGAATCACCTGGCTCGCGTTTAGAAAGACTTTCGGCTATGAGGTCACAGTCTCGTGTTCGACGGCAGTTGTTTACAAATAGTGATGCCACATTCAATGAAGCGATTTCTCAAGTGGCGGATGTGGTGTGCTACGTATGTCATAAGCTTCTATACAAGAAACAGTCACGCAGTATCTTAACTGCTAATATTACTGTTCTACCACAAAATGTTTCAGACCGCATAGATTGTTGCAATAGATGCGCCAACAAATTGTCAAGGAATCAGTGCCCGTCAAATGCATTTTGGAACAACATGACTGTTGCACCTATTCCGCCTGAAATTGAATGTCTATCAGAGATGGAGCTGCGGCTCATTTCTCGGATAAAACCGTTTATAAAAGTGGTGCGTCTGGGTGGTCGTTACGGACAACAGGGATTTAAGGGGCAAGCCATCCTCTTTGCACAGCAAGTTGAAGAGATACCTGAACAGCTTCCATTGAATATAGCAAATGCGGGAATAAGTGTGGTCACTGAAAATTTAGATAACGTGACAAACAATCGACGATACTCGGTAGACATCGAAAAAATTAAGAAAGCATTAGAGTGGCTATTGCGAAACAATCATTGTACTCGTAATGTGCAAATTAATACTAACATTACCAATGAAGAGATACGGTCAAGTATTCTGGAGGCAGTTATCACATTAGAAAATGCAGATCACATTAGAAATGAGCCAAAAAATCACTTCAAGGCTTTGGGACATGACCGTCACATCTTGCGTGGGTCTTTTCACCAAGGCAGTGATCGGTTTAAAGAGGAATCCCGTGGCCGCCAGTGCACGGCTAATGCCGCCACGGCTATCGCCTACTCCAGTTCCAAACCATTAAATGAATGGGCCCCATCTGACTTGGATCGAATTTTATTAGCTGGTAATACATATTTCAACAGGTGCATGTCACGACTTGCAAACAGACCGCAATTTTTAAATACTGAAGAGCTATTACCCGCAGTTTCTGTGGCCGCTACAGAATTCGAATTAAATATACAGCCCGATGTTGTCGTTGGAGTTGTTAACTCGAGTGCGCCATCTGACGTTCTTGAAGGATACTTCCCTAATTTGTCTTCGGGGATTGAATATTTTTTTACAACACACGATAAAGGAATTATTACATGTCAAACAAATATTGCATTGGCGGTAATGAAAGTAATCGTCGAACGCAATCAGTCTCCCGATGTCGAGATCCCAGAATATTACTTATTCGACTCACATTCTCGGGGACCCAAAGGTTATGTTGCACCTAACAGAGGAGCCTCCATGTTGATGAAGTTTGCAAATCAAGGCGATTTATGTCAACATCTTGCTGTTGCACTACAGGTAAGAGGCCATCGAGATATGCAGTATAGTATCACAGCTATAGAAATAGAAATAGAAATATTCTTTATTCAATTTAAGTCCTTATAGAACATTTATGAATGTCAAATATTATGTAAGCTACCGCTGATTCGGAAAGTTGATTTCTACCTGAGAAGAATCAGCAAGAAACTCAGTAGTTACTCTTTTCAAATTATAATCATTACAATTTTCATTCTGTTAATAAATCAAAAAATAAAATAATTAAGATTACAGTTACAATATGATAATCAATGCTTTTATCGTTTAGATAATCGTCAAAGTAAAATTATGGAATCAAATTATACATATAAAATAATAGGCATAGAAATTAACAAGTCCAGGAATCCACTTCATTTAAATAATCTTCTACATTATAGTAGCCTTTCTGCATTAAGCAGTTTTTGATATGAATTTTAAATTCATGTAATGGTAAGTCAATAAGTTTTTGTGGTAACTTATTAAACATTTTTATGCTCAATCCTACAAATGAATTGCCAATTTTATGAAGTCTTAGATTTGGGACCGCAAGCCTATGTTTATTTCGTGTGTTAAAGCTATGAAAATCAGATTTTCGCGAGTAAAGATGCAAGTTTTTACGTACAAACATAATACAATCAAAAATGTATTGAGATGCTACCGTTAAAATATTTATTTCCTTGAATAATTCTCTAAGTGAGTCACGTGATCTAAGGCCATAGATGGCACGGATTGCCCTCTTCTGCAATATGAAGATAGCTTGTAAATCAGCACCGGATCCCCACAGCAATAGACCATATGACATCAGACTATGAAAATAGCTAAAATAAACCAGTCTTGCAGTCTCAATATCAGTCAGATCTCTTATTTTTCTTACTGCGTATGCAGCTGAACTAAGTCTTCCTGCCAAGGCAGCGATATGGGGGCTCCACTGCAATTTTGAATCTAGAGTGATACCTAGAAAAACTGTGGAGTTTATAATTTCAATAGGTTCATTATTCATGACTATATTAATATTGACCTGCCTTACATTAGGCATTGTGAACTTTACACATTTAGTTTTCTTTGAATTAAGAACTAAGTTATTAGAAGTGAACCAGTGTAGTACTTGAGAGAGTGTGTTATTGACATCGTCAACATTTTCTTTTTGTCTATCAACCTCAAAAATCAAGGATGTATCATCAGCAAATAACACAATCTCACATAGATCTTTAGTATAGTAAGGAAGGTCATTTATGTAGATTAAAAACAGCAGCGGCCCCAATATGGAGCCCTGGGGTACACCCATAACTAATGGGGCGCCCGAAGAGTAAATTCCATTGACATGCACCTTCTGTATCCTATTAGATAAATAAGATTTGATTAGACTAAGTGAGTTGTCTAAGACACTGTAATGGTGTAACTTCATGAGCAACGTTTCATGATTGACGCAATCGAAGGCTTTGGACAGATCACAAAATATTCCAATAGCATCCCGCTTCCTTTCCCACGCATCAAAGACATGCTTGATAAGTGCCACTCCAGCATCAGTAGTGGATTTACCTTTTGTAAATCCAAATTGCTTACTGTGCAATATTTTATTCAAATTTAAATGAGACAATAACTGGATGAATATTACTTTTTCAAAAATTTTGCTTAGAGCTGGAAGTATAGAAATAGGTCTGAAGTTAGACGGATCACTTTTCTCTCCCGATTTAAATAATGGTATTATTTTACTGTATTTCATCATATCGGGAAACACACCGTCGTCAACACATTTATTGAATATCAATGCTAAATGGGGTGCGATAGCATGTATTATATTTTTTAGTATATCTACCGAGAGACCCCACAAATCCTCAGTTGGCTTCATGTTCAATTCTTTAAATATTTTTAAAATTGTATCAGCATTGATATGAGTGAATTTAAAGGTAGTCTTGCATTCATCAACATGTGATTTGAGCAGGGAAGCAGCAAGATTTGCGCTTGAGTTCAGTTTGGTAGTGGTAGTGACTGCTATACTAGAAAAGAAAGACTGAAAAGTTTCTGCTACTTCAGAGTCAGAAACAACTGATTTGCCATCAATTTTAAGAAAGAGCTTGTTTTCTTTTGTTTTATTTTTACAAGTCTCTTTATTTATGATTTTCCATGATATTTTACTTTTATTAGTGGCATTTATAATCTTGTCTTTAAAATAATTAGATTTTGCCATTGCACATACTTTTTTGAATAATTTTGAGTATGTTCTGACATATTCAATTAACTTAGGGTCATTTGAGTTAGCTTTGATATCATATAATTCAAATAACCTCTTTCTGCTTTTGTAGATGCCTTGAGTGGCCCAGTCACTGAATTTACTTTTAGAAGTATCTAATTTAATTGTTTTCTTAGTGAAAACCTTATTAAATTCCTTTTCCACTACATTAAAAAGCTTATCATAAAGTATATTAGCATTTCCATCATTAAAGGATAATGCAGGCATCTTTCTATATATGTTATCTTTAAATTTTTCTTTACGGTTTGCCGTAATTGGTCGACACACAAAACTGCTCGAAGAAGGTACATGACGGTATTCCAACTGTGCTATCTGTCCACTATGATCTGAGTTTATAAAGTTTATTATGGATTTATCTAATACATTACAATTGCAAAATATGTTATCCAAGCAAGTAGCTGTGGTGGGGGTAATTCGCGTGGGTTCGTTAAACAGATGATGTAAGTTAAACGATTTGAAAAGATTCAGAAAACGCATCGAGTTCTGTGAATTATCTAAAATATTTATATTAAAATCCCCGCACACAACTACTTTTTTATTAGATGAACATATTTTTCTTAGTACTTCTTCCATAATGGATTCAAATGAAATAAAATTCCCAGAGGAGGGCCTGTACACACAGACAATGACATGTCGTTCAAGCTCAACACAAGCAAGCTCAATAGTTCGCTCATGAGAAAGTGAAACAATATCTTTGCGTTCTTTAAATTTAATAAAATTGTTTAACAGAATTAGTGACCCACCTCTGATTGCCGACCTTCTCGTGAACGAACTACCGATGCTATAGTTATCTATATTAATAATTAATTCATACTGCCTTAACCAATGTTCGGTAATACATAAAATATGGACATTCATTTTATTTAAAAATAATTCGAGTTCAAGTAATTTTCCAGACAAACCCTGTATATTCTGATGAATAAGGTTTAGGTAATTAGGGTGTCCGTTTGTCATTGGTTTGCTAGAGGATTCCTCTATTGTCTCAGACTCTAATTTAAATTCATTTTTGGAAGTACTTCCAAGGTCTGGATAAACATATTATTAATATTATAAGCTAACAAAGTAGCCAATTCTCTTTTAATTTTATAAGGCAAATAAAAAGTTTTGCCAGTCAACAAAAACTTATTATCAATAAATTTGTTTGTGTCAAAAAACACAAACTTGTCACTATGATTATATGTCAAGTTGTATAATAATGTATTCAACAAATGAATACTGTTATTTTGGCTAGGTGTGTAATACCTAGAAAAGGGGAAGGCACACAAAAATATTTTTTTTACATTCAACTCACATAGGGTTGAGAATCCCTGAAGTAATTCTTTTTTACTAATTTCTAAGGCATTTCCAATCATAAGAATGATTATGGACTCCTTGCTAAATTTACACTTTCTCATCTTGTCAATAATTTGATCTAAGGATGCATTAGGCATACAATAATTTGTTACACTACATTTACAGTTTTCATTTAGAAGAGGTCCATAACCAACTCCTATACTATCAGAAAAAATTGCAACTTTATTATTATTATTTACTAAGTCAATAGTATCCGAGGGCTGAGGTTCATCTTCTACCTGGTCAGCGAGGCCGGGCCCTGTCCCTGGATGACACTTGCATTGTTCAATAAAGTGGCTGGCAGCGAGAATGTGTTCGCTTATTTGTCCTTGGGCCGAATTGTATTTATCGGTCATACGCTGTAATGACCGGTGCAGCCGCGAGATGTCAGCCTGCAGCTCCTGTGTGTCGGTTTCGTATTTATACCTACTTTCAGCTAACTTTTTACTATATAATTCTAGACTATCAAGTAGGTCTATACGTTGTTTTCTTAATAATATGTTTTTCTGGTGGCATTTTTGTCTTTTAACTAATTTTTCAGTTTTCTTGATATAATTATTTATTTTAATATATTTCTTAAGTCTATTTTTACTGCCTATTCTAACCCTATCGTTCTCCGAACATAAGTGAGTTCTCTGGCTGGATAGCCCCCTGCGCAGCCGGTGACCCGATCAGTTCTTCATATAGGCTGTGGGTATGTAATGCCTCTTGACATTGCTTGTCTTCCTCATACTTTTGTATGAGTTGGTTGGCGTCCCGGAGCTCCACCTCAAGGTCATGAATGCGTTGCAGAGCCCGCTCATAGGTCTCACTACACTGGTCAAAGTTGGTCACGGTGTCAAGTAGTTGATCTCGTTGTACCATGACATCCATAAGCTGAGCATGTAGGTCGTCCAGTTCACACTTGAGTTGGGTGTTGTTATTAATTATTTTAAGTGATTCCTCTTCATTTTCATCGCGTTCCTTAAGGATTTGGGTGTTGTCCTCCCTAAGGTCTTTTATTTTATTTAAAAAAAAAAAATCATAAATGCAACACCCTTGGTCATCCCAAATGAATCGCCAGTACTGAATGAACAACACGACACTCAGATAGTTAGCGACGGCAATCTGAATAGCAGTGATCCTGTTCACGAAGAACACGCGTTTGTTACTACAGCTCTTATGCCGATTGATACTAATATTCCAGATCTAAACGAAGTTGTTTCGAACGCTAATACCGTAGAAGAGAGACCAATACCTATCTACGAACTCAAACGGAAAACTGTGCCCCCGGTCAGCGTCTTGAGAGAGCAAAGAGCAGAAGAGCTAGCGTGGATAAGGTTATTCCCAGATGGTCGAAATGGGCTTAGGGAACAAAGACCCGTTCCAATAACACCGCTCGATTACTACCAAACTCGAGTGATGAGCAATGACAAACGGTTCCAATTTAACGAGTACATATTTTACGCCCTCTCGTTAGTAGAACTTTGCAAGGCTCAACAAAATGTTTCAGTCTGTGGCCGGTTGCGTCAGGATGGAGCTGAGCCCACAGATGTTGTACAAAATGTGCACCTGGTAATGCGCAACATACGTGGCACGTCCGCGTACTGGCACAAAGCGTATACGGATCTTCTTGCCATGGTGAAAAATTTAGGTCCTCCTCATTGGTATCTTACTCTCTCTTGTAACGATTTAAATTGGCCCGACATGCTAAAAGCCCTTTTAGTTGCCGATGGCCGCCCAAATTTTTCTTTTGAAGATTTGACCTTCCTTGAAAAGCAGCACCTTGTCGAGTCCTACCCAGTCACGTTATCAAGACAATTTATGTTGCGCCTAAACACTTTGTTTACTAGGCTGAGAAGAGAAGAGGATCCGATTTTAGGAAAGAAAATTATTGATTTTTGGTGGCGCATAGAATTTCAGCTACGAGGTAGCCCTCACGTTCACATGGTTTTATGGTGTGCTGATATGCCGGCTTTTGACACCCCTGAAGGTATTCAGTTGCTGGAGCGTGTTGTCACGTGTGAGGTTCCCGACGCTGAGGACGACTCAGAGATGCATGATTTAGTCGTTCAGTTACAAACACATCGACACACTCAAACATGCTTCAAAAATAACCGAAACGTTTGTAGATTCGCTTTCCCGAGACCAGTGTCTGAAAACACTACAATCTTAGACGACGAGCAAGCAATGAGAAATGGTGGAAGATTTTATATATTAAAAAGAACAGATTCGGAAACCATGATAAACTGCTACAATTCGAGATTATTAAAACTGTGGCGCGCCAATATTGATCTACAGCCTTGCGGGTCAGCTTTAGGTGTGGCGTACTACATCTCAAAGTATATCTCAAAAGCTGAACCTGCAGAGGTCTCTAGATCAATAAGGCAAGCTATAAGTGCTGTAAGAGACCGCGGTGGAAGCAACTTGGGACGGCTGGTTTTTGCTATGCAAAACGCAATCTTGTCTCACAGAGAAGTCTCTGCCAACGAATGTGCGTTTCGATTGTGTCATTTAAAATTAAGAGATAGTTCACGTAAATGTGTTTTCGTAAACACTTGCGCGCCTGAACAAAGATACCGAATGCTTAGGATTGACACAGAAAGTTCCGAACCGTACAAAAATGTATTTGATAGGTACGTTCACAGACCTCTTTCTCTGGAGCAACTTAGTTTAGGTGAGTTTGCGATTTGGTACGAGGTTGCCTCTACTAGAAACGATACAGAGGAGGATGAACAAGATGCTGATGCCTATGATGCTGAGGATGAGGACGTGTCTAGTCGTCGATACATTACCTTATTAGACAACGTAGGTAGGATGAAAAAGCGGACACGTCCAGCTATACTCCGAACGCGTTATTATACGCTGTCTTCAGACCCAGAAGCATATTACTACTCATTGGTCCTGACTCATATTCCGTTCCGAGCAGAGGAAGAGTTGTTGGATGGTTTTAATACTGCAAAAGAAGCTTTCTGGGCCAAAAGGCATCGACTACGTCCGCTGCAAGAAGGTTTTGACGCCGAAACTATGATGCGGTGGGAAACTGAGATCCAACAAGCTATAAGCCGCATTGTGGCAGAAAACTTGGCAGCAGGAACCGTTGAGGAACAAAACGATGACGCAAATGACAACAATGACGTTCAGCCTATTGAACACATACTCGACGACGGCGGTCATAATATTATGATCGAAGAAGTCGAAGATGAACCAACTGACATAGGCATGCCAGACAATCAGTTTGAAACATTTGTAGCTTCGTTGAACATGAGTCAACGACAACTGTTTCAAAAAATTTCCCAAAAGTTATTGGACGTGTCAAATTCTGATCCGTTACTAGTTTTTGTTACTGGAGGAGCTGGTACCGGAAAAACATTTACCTTAAAAGTTATGACTGAACAAATTCGTAGGTTGAGTAACACTGAAATAGGTAAAAACGTGATTGTTACTGCACCAACTGGAGTAGCAGCCAGACTAATCGGTGGAACTACACTGCATTCCACTTTTGCGCTACCAATTGAAAAGGGAAGAAATGAAACATTACGCCCACTAACAGGTGAAAGGCTGCAAAGGGAGCGACAAAAGTGGAGGCATATAAATTGGCTCATCATCGATGAAATATCAATGGTGCCCTACTTAACACTGCGAAACATTCACATTCGCCTCCAGCAACTAAAACAGGATCAAGGGAACTTTGGTGGTATCAATGTAATTTTGTTTGGAGATCTCATGCAGTTACCACCAGTTTCCAGAATCACCGGTGGTTCTTACTGCTTCCGACAGCCGTCGAACTTAACTGGTGAAACAAATCTGTGGCAATTGTTCAGCTTTTGTGAATTGCCACAGAATATGAGACAGGCAGGAGACAATACCTTTGTGGACATTCTCAATAATATTCGTGTTGGTGAGTTAACGATGGACCAACTTGAGATCCTGGACAGCCGCAGAATTCCACTAGAGGGTCCATTTGCCGATGGAGAGGCAGTTCGAATTTTTCGTACTACGAAACAAGTCGATGCTTATAATTCAGCCATGACTAAAAAGTTGGGCAAATCGTTAAAGCTCTACCAAATAAACGCTGTTGACATCTCCCTAGAAGCTAAAACCTACGGTCAGTGCCCTCGCAAACAATACATTTCTGACGACCCGAACAAAACAGGGGGCATTCTCGGCACACTAACTATTGGAATTGGATCTCGCGTGATGTTACGCCGCAACATCAATGTAAACCACGGTCTGGTGAACGGTGCTATGGGTATCATAAGAAGAATTGAGTGGCCTTCTCTTCGCAGAGAGCAGTTAGAACCAGGTGAGTTACCGCAGGCAGTATTCGTAGAGTTCGACGATCGTTCTGTTAAGGGCAATGAATTGGGTGTGGGGGTTCGCATAGAGCCCTCCACTGTCGACTTTGATGCGCTTCGCGGACAAGGGAAGATTGAACGTCGGATGCTGCCTTTGATACTTTGTTGGGCTGTAACGGTACACAAACTGCAAGGTACCACCTTGGATCGGGCTGTCGTGGACCTATCAAACGTGTTTGCAAAGGGCCAGGCTTATGTAGCCCTAAGCCGTGTTAAAACACTTGCTGGGTTAGCAATAAAAACACTTGACCCAAAAAAGCTGTTGGATCGGCCCCACGACGAATGTTTTTTAACTGAACTTAAACGTTTGCGGGATCTTCAGCAGTAATGACTCACCTAATTATTTTTCTTCTTCACTACCAACAGTCCAGATTGGCGGTAAATTTATGTTGCGGAGTAACATCACTCGTAATCTAAAGCCAAATGTCGTCGAAATAATTTAAAATGGTACTTACATATACATAGTCTTCTACATCTACAACATTTTCGTTAAATAAAAACAGCTAAAAAGTTATAAATAAAAAAAATATTATTAAAAAAACAAAATACCCGACTGCACACTAAAAAAAGAGTAAAACAAGCCCCACAATAATATTGATCAATCAAATGCTAAAAACTAATTATGTAATACCGTTTAAACAATACCTATATTAAAATACACTACAATATGTGTTCGTAATCGATAGTTAAATAAACAGAAACTTATTTTGAATACAAATTTACTGAATATAATTTATAAATGTTGATGGAAAGCATCGCAGGCGGGGACCACCTTGACCGCCACCAACGAAAATTCTGCTAAATGGTGCACAACCGAAATGACTATAAATAAGCCTCTGTTGGTCCCCGCTTATTAACAGAGATTATTATTAACAAAACAAAATACCCGACTGCACACTAAAAAAAGAGTAAAACAAGCCCCACAATAATATTGATCAATCAAATGCTAAAAACTAATTATGTAATACCGTTTAAACAATACCTATATTAAAATACACTACAATATGTGTTCGTAATCGATAGTTAAATAAACAGAAACTTATTTTGAATACAAAGGAGTTGTCCCAGAATGTATGGAGTCTGGGCGTGGTATACGTACCCTATACCAAAATATAGAGAATTATATGAAGAATAGTTTTTGACTATCCAATTTCTCTATTGTAGCGTTGTTTTTTGGAAGGAACAATTTATTTTAGCAAAGGATTGCAACACAACAAAATGGTTGTCAATGTTGGTTACCTATTGACTGACATTACGAATTCGATGACGATTGACGTTTGTCTATCTGTCTGACGTTTGACGGAACAAACCACAGACTAAGAAATGAAAACTATCCAAAAAACCCTAAAAAACCAAACCGTTTAACGTCACATTGACAGACATTGACATTGACAGTTGCTTTTTTTGTCTTTGGTCACCGTCGTCTCACGCGTCTTGTCATTGGTAAACGTTGAAAAATGGTCATCTTTTTTATTTTATAACCACGAAACTGTGCATTATATGGAATTCATTGTATTTTTCTCGTAATAAGCAATTTTTTCTCCGATTTTTAATTTAGCGTACATAGACCCAACCCATAATGGGACAACTCCTTTACTGAATATAATTTATAAATGTTGATGGAAAGCATCGCAGGCGGGGACCAGTCATTTCGGTTGTGCACCATTTAGCAGAATTTTCGTTGGTGGCGGTCAAGGTGGTCCCCGCCTGCGATGCTTTCCATCAACATTTATAAATTATATTCAGTAAATTTGCCTCTGTTGGTCCCCGCTTATTAACAGAGATTATTATTAACAGAGGCTTATTTATAGTCATTTCGGTTGTGCACCATTTAGCAGAATTTTCGTTGGTGGCGGTCAAGGTGGTCCCCGCCTGCGATGCTTTCCATCAACATTTATCCATACTTCCATACTAATATTATAAATGCGAAAGTAACTCTGTCTGTCTGTCTGTCTGTCTGTCTGTCTGTCTGTCTGTCTGTCTGTTACTCTTTCACGCCAAAACTACTGAACGGATTTAAATGAAATTTGGTATACAGATAATCTAGACCCTGAGAAAGAACATAGGCTACTTTTTATTGTGAAAAGGGGGTTGTAAGGGGTTGAAAGGGGGGTAAAAAGTTACTTTTCCACGCGGACGAAGTCGCGGGCGGCCGCTAGTAAATTATATTCAGTAAATTTGTATTCAAAATAAGTTTCTGTTTATTTAACTATCGATTACGAACACATATTGTAGTGTATTTTAATATAGGTATTGTTTAAACGGTATTACATAATTAGTTACTGTTGGTCCCCGCTTATTAACAGAGATTATTATTAACAGAGGCTTATTTATAGTCATTTCGGTTGTGCACCATTTAGCAGAATTTTCGTTGGTGGCGGTCAAGGTGGTCCCCGCCTGCGATGCTTTCCATCAACATTTATAAATTATATTCAGTAAATTTGTATTCAAAATAAGTTTCTGTTTATTTAACTATCGATTACGAACACATATTGTAGTGTATTTTAATATAGGTATTGTTTAAACGGTATTACATAATTAGTTTTTAGCATTTGATTGATCAATATTATTGTGGGGCTTGGCAAGGTGGTGGCGCTTATTAACAGAGATTATTATTAACAGAGTGTTGAAGCGCCTGCGCCGCCGTCATAGCAATCACCCACGAGCGAGTATGATTGCGCGCCCTAGCTAGCCTGTGAATTTTTTGTACTTCCTCTTGTCATTTTGTCTGTCACGGCATCATTACACGTGAAAACCTATTTTACGTTTTTTAATCTTCCCAAGGACCCTATCACTCCAAAACATGGTCCTAGAACGAGCTGGATGTGGAATACGCAAGGATTAATTGTAATTTTGAGAAATCATATCGTGATCAAGCGGAATTAAAATCTACAAAACGGTATTGGGAGGTTATGAACACGCAGTCAGGAAAACAAGTTGAATTGCAATAAAAGCGGTGTTAAAGTATTTATTTCAGATAAGTGAAATAGCCCAGCACTCAATCAGGTAGTAGGTATAAGAATAATTGTCTATTCAGGTTAGTAAACCATTTACTTTTGTACTTACATTCTGCGAAACATTCACATTCGCCTCCAGCAACTAAAACAGGATCAAGGGAACTTTGGTGGTATCAATGTAATTTTGTTTGGAGATCTCATGCAGTTACCACCAGTTTCCAGAATCACCGGTGGTTCTTACTGCTTCCGACAGCCGTCGAACTTAACTGGTGAAACAAATCTGTGGCAATTGTTCAGCTTTTGTGAATTGCCACAGAATATGAGACAGGCAGGAGACAATACCTTTGTGGACATTCTCAATAATATTCGTGTTGGTGAGTTAACGATGGACCAACTTGAGATCCTGGACAGCCGCAGAATTCCACTAGAGGGTCCATTTGCCGATGGAGAGGCAGTTCGAATTTTTCGTACTACGAAACAAGTCGATGCTTATAATTCAGCCATGACTAAAAAGTTGGGCAAATCGTTAAAGCTCTACCAAATAAACGCTGTTGACATCTCCCTAGAAGCTAAAACCTACGGTCAGTGCCCTCGCAAACAATACATTTCTGACGACCCGAACAAAACAGGGGGCATTCTCGGCACACTAACTATTGGAATTGGATCTCGCGTGATGTTACGCCGCAACATCAATGTAAACCACGGTCTGGTGAACGGTGCTATGGGTATCATAAGAAAATTGAGTGGCCTTCTCTTCGCAGAGAGCAGTTAGAACCAGGTGAGTTACCGCAGGCAGTATTCGTAGAGTTCGACGATCGTTCTGTTAAGGGCAATGAATTGGGTGTGGGGGTTCGCATAGAGCCCTCCACTGTCGACTTTGATGCGCTTCGCGGACAAGGGAAGATTGAACGTCGGATGCTGCCTTTGATACTTTGTTGGGCTGTAACGGTACACAAACTGCAAGGTACCACCTTGGATCGGGCTGTCGTGGACCTATCAAACGTGTTTGCAAAGGGCCAGGCTTATGTAGCCCTAAGCCGTGTTAAAACACTTGCTGGGTTAGCAATAAAACACTTGACCCAAAAAAGCTGTTGGATCGGCCCCACGACGAATGTTTTTTAACTGAACTTAAACGTTTGCGGGATCTTCAGCAGTAATGACTCACCTAATTATTTTTCTTTCTTCACTACCAACAGTCCAGATTGGCGGTAAATTTATGTTGCGGAGTAACATCACTCGTAATCTAAAGCCAAATGTCGTCGAAATAATTTAAAATGGTACTTACATATACATAGTCTTCTACATCTACAACATTTTCGTTAAATAAAAACAGCTAAAAAGTTATAAATAAAAAAAATATTATTAAAAAAACAAAATACCCGACTGCACACTAAAAAAGAGTAAAACAAGCCCCACAATAATATTGATCAATCAAATGCTAAAAACTAATTATGTAATACCGTTTAAACAATACCTATATTAAAATACACTACAATGTGTTCGTAATCGATAGTTAAATAAACAGAAACTTATTTTGAATACAAATTTACTGAATATAATTTATAAATGTTGATGGAAAGCATCGCAGGCGGGGACCACCTTGACCGCCACCAACGAAAATTCTGCTAAATGGTGCACAACCGAAATGACTATAAATAAGCCTCTGTTGGTCCCCGCTTATTAACAGAGATTATTATTAACAAAACAAAATACCCGACTGCACACACTAAAAAAGAGTAAAACAAGCCCCACAATAATATTGATCAATCAATGCTAAAAACTAATTATGTAATACCGTTTAAACAATACCTATATTAAAATACACTACAATATGTGTTCGTAATCGATAGTTAAATAAACAGAAATTATTTTGAATACAAAGGAGTTGTCCCAGAATGTATGGAGTCTGGGCGTGGTATACGTACCCTATACCAAATATAGAGAATTATATGAAGAATAGTTTTTGACTATCCAATTTCTCTATTGTAGCGTTGTTTTTTGGAAGGAACAATTTATTTTAGCAAAGGATTGCAACACAACAAAATGGTTGTCAATGTTGGTTACCTATTGACTGACATTACGAATTCGATGACGATTGACGTTTGTCTATCTGTCTGACGTTTGACGGAACAAACCACAGACTAAGAATGAAAACTATCCAAAAAACCCTAAAAAACCAAACCGTTTAACGTCACATTGACAGACATTGACATTGACAGTTGCTTTTTTTGTCTTTGGTCACCGTCGTCTCACGCGTCTTGTCATTGGTAAACGTTGAAAAATGGTCATCTTTTTTATTTTAACCACGAAACTGTGCATTATATGGAATTCATTGTATTTTTCTCGTAATAAGCAATTTTTTCTCCGATTTTTAATTTAGCGTACATAGACCCAACCCATAATGGGACAACTCCTTTACTGAATATAATTTATAAATGTTGATGGAAAGCATCGCAGGCGGGGACCAGTCATTTCGGTTGTGCACCATTTAGCAGAATTTTCGTTGGTGGCGGTCAAGGTGGTCCCCGCCTGCGATGCTTTCCATCAACATTTATAAATTATATTCAGTAAATTTGCCTCTGTTGGTCCCCGCTTATTAACAGAGATTATTATTAACAGAGGCTTATTTATAGTCATTTCGGTTGTGCACCATTTAGCAGAATTTTCGTTGGTGGCGGTCAAGGTGGTCCCCGCCTGCGATGCTTTCCATCAACATTTATCCATACTTCCATACTAATATTATAAATGCGAAAGTAACTCTGTCTGTCTGTCTGTCTGTCTGTCTGTCTGTCTGTCTGTCTGTTACTCTTTCACGCCAAAACTACTGAACGGATTTAAATGAAATTTGGTATACAGATATCTAGACCCTGAGAAAGAACATAGGCTACTTTTTATTGTGAAAAGGGGGTTGTAAGGGGTTGAAAGGGGGGTAAAAAGTTACTTTTCCACGCGGACGAAGTCGCGGGCGGCCGCTAGTAAATTATATTCAGTAAATTTGTATTCAAATAAGTTTCTGTTTATTTAACTATCGATTACGAACACATATTGTAGTGTATTTTAATATAGGTATTGTTTAAACGGTATTACATAATTAGTTACTGTTGGTCCCCCTTATTAACAGAGATTATTATTAACAGAGGCTTATTTATAGTCATTTCGGTTGTGCACCATTTAGCAGAATTTTCGTTGGTGGCGGTCAAGGTGGTCCCCGCCCTGCGATGCTTTCCATCAACATTTATAAATTATATTCAGTAAATTTGTATTCAAAATAAGTTTCGTTATTTAACTATCGATTACGAACCACATATGTAGTGTATTTTAATATAGGTATGTTTTAAACGGTATACATATTAGTTTTTAGCATTTGATGATCAATATTATGGTGGGGCTTGGCAAGGTGGTGGCGCTTATTAACAGCGATTATTATTAACAGAGGACTTATTTATAGTCATTTCGGTTGTGCACCATTTAGCAGAATTTTCGTTGGTCCCCGCTTATTAACAGAGATTATTATTAACAGAGGCTTATTTATAGTCATTTCGGTTGTGCACCATTTAGCAGAATTTTCGTTGTAGTGTAGTTGTAGTGGTTGGTTAATTATTTTTTTTTCCATGTAGTCGGTTCTTTATTTACTTTATTTTTTCTTTTTCTATTGCCTGCTAAATCTCCGTGATACTCGTTCATATTCTCAGTGCTTTTACTAGGTTGGGGACCTGATATTCCATCAAAAGCTAGAGCTTCGTCTGGCTTAGGATTTGATGTCTCACCAACATTAAAAGCATCTTCTGGTGGAAGACTTGGTATCTCGCGAGCAATAAAAAATACTTCTGAATGGGAAATTGACATTTTTTCAACAGGGAGAGCTTCTTCGCTTTGGTAGGAGCTCTCTATCTCATTAACTTCGAGAACTTCTCCTAGGTGAGGAGTGGATATATCATCAACAGCGAGAATTTCTTCCAATTGGGAGCTTGCTTTCTCACCAGTAACGTCAACCATAATATTAAATACACCAGGAATATTTTCTGCAGTCATCGTTGTTGTATCAACATTAAATAAAAGTTCATTGGTTTGAATATTAATTAGTGAATTACTGTCCATACAATTAAATAAAGATCTGTCTAATCTGTTTGTGCATTGCAAATTGGTCAACGTTTATAAAGTTTGTGTCATTTTTTTTCTCAACTATGTCGTTATCTGTCGTTTCTACATTGTCTTGAAATATATTCTCGTTGCCTAATGTTGTAGCTTGTGCTAATAATTCAACTTCTAATTCCATATTTCTGTTAGTAGAATCAGAAGCTAAACCGCCAGTTGTCGGATAATTCTCTTATTGTATATTGTTTACCACTGCGAGATTTTCGAAATTTTTCTTTTTAATATAGAATTATTTTTTGCTAATAACGCTTCACGACGTTTTTTTTAATTCAAGTAAAGTTATGACTTTAACCTGAGTATCTCCTTCTTCCTCTTCATTATTGTCGCATCCGGTAGCCTCAAGTTGCTCCGCCATTTTCGTAAGCTGAAAATATAAATAGTATACAAGTACCTACATAATGAAGTTCTAAAGTACATGTAAATTAATACCCACTATTAGTTTAATTAACCGCCTTTGATCCTACTATACTATTATTAAGGCGAAAGTTTGTTTGGATGTATGGATGTATGGATGTTTGTTACTCTTTCACGTAAAAACTACTGAATGGATTTGAATGAAACTTTACCACAATATAGCTTATACAACAGAATAACACATAGGCTACAATTTATAAAAATATGTTGTGTTGATTGTCCAAAATATGACGGTAAGTGTCAATAATTAACTCCACGCGTACGAAGTCGCGGGCGGCCGCTAGTACGTAAATAAACCTACTGAATACCGCTCAAGTCCCTTAAAATGACAACAAAACACAGCGTAAGTCTTTAAAAGTAATTCAAAAATACCGCCCAAGTAGAAGTGTGTTTACCGTTGCAAAAGGATTCTGTAGGTAACTGTGAAACAAGCCGCATTGGCTGATGCAATCCAAAGATTTTAATTAGTATCTAGTGGTTTTTAGTGTACAAATTTGGTGTTACTTTGTGCAGTGAAGTGCCACAGGGTGATATTAATATAAGAATCATTGAATTGTGTCGTTTTTAACACTGCTATTGTGTGTCGAGTGAGTTGTCACGTGAACAATTTGCTTTGACCTAATAGAGTCTTAAAACCTACGGCTTTGTTAAAAATAGTCTCCACAGTATCCTTAGGACATTAAAAACGCTAAACACCGGCGTTTTATTGAGTGACTGTGACTTCGACTGACTTCGACTGTTGACTACACTTTATCAAACTACACTTGACATTGGCAAAATTAAATGTGTCATGAACACAATACAGGCCATATAATTAAAAAAAAAAAAATCTAATCCCTCAAATAATAGATAATTGATATAACTTACCTTTTGTTGTGTTTCAAAATAAGCAGAATAGTTGATAAATCCGTGAAAATTACACAGAAAACCATTTATTTGCGGCACAGTCTATCGTAAGCACGAGTCGACGACCCGTTTAGCGCAATGGTTTGAGCGCCGGTTGAGACGTAAGGGTCGCGGGTTCGATTCCCGCACCATCACAAATGTTTGTTGATGAAATAGATATTTAGTGATTAAACGAACTTACCTTAAGTGACGTTCTATCATAATTATACGAAGGCTTCATCCGAAGAGATTAGAGAACAATTGTAGTTTCGCATAACGACTCGCTAATCTTACACTATAGTTTAAAGACTAATTTTAAATAATTAAAAATAAATAAAATGTATTTTTAAGAAATTAAATTAATATATTTCATTTTTACACTGGCAACCCCGAGTCCCCGTACAGTCGCCATTCGGTCCTAGCTTCATTTAGTTTAAAGTAACCTATAGTCCCAAAATACGAATACAAAATAATATTACGAATCGATGGGCATATCTTGGGAAGGGCGGGTTCTAATCTCTTCGGATGAAGCCTTCGTATAATTATGATAGAACGTCACTTAAGGTAAGTTCGTTTAATCACTAATTATACTTTGGCATCATCCTCGAGATTAGAGAACAATTGTAGACTTTGAAAGACATCGGAATATTATTTTTAGTAAATAATAAAATAAATACATATTATTTGCATAATTTTGTTTTATTTTCAAAGTAGAATCAAATAAGAATAACAATTATATATGTATTTTTGTAAATCAACTTACATTGTAAAGTGTAAGGAACATAATTGCAGCTCAATAACAATTATTTGCTATTTATTATATAATATAATAATTATATTAACCATCTAAAATCGATAGAGCGAAATCTTCTGGATTTTGAGTTTCTATTGGTTTATTATAAAATTTACCAAAAACCTTTGAGTTTCCGCTCCAACCGGCAGTGCTTCTGATTAAATCAATGTTCACACCGAGCCTGCTGGCAGCGGATGTGCTGGCGTGCCGGGTGGAGTGCGCGGAGAATATATCCGTATCAACACCACTCTCACTTAACGTACTCTTTATCCATTTGCTTACAGTTTGGCTAGTTACAGCTTTATATGGTCTCTTACTACTTATAAATAAAGTTGTTGATATTTCCTCGTACAGATGAAGTCATTTTTAAATAACTTACTAATGCTCTAGCAGGACAGATTTCAGACCTTTGGTCATAAAACGGAATATTAATACATGGTTGTAAAGCTCCTAATCTTGAAGTTTTAATATTGTCCGGTATCTTGATTTGAATTTTATCCGAATAAGTTTGTATGTTTTTTATTTGAATCAAGGTTAGGGTCTGGACGCGATGGGCCGTAACCAGCGCTAAAAGAGTAACCGTTTTCTTGACAAGTTGGTCCAATGGTAACTCATCATTAGGATATAAATTGGCCAAAAAATCAAGTACAATGGAAGTGTCCCACGTTATCTTATATTTCGGTAAAGGTGTACGTAGTTTGTAAAAACCTTTAAATAGTCTATTAATTCGGTCATCAGAGGATACTCTTGAGCCAATTATTAGGGAGAGAGCGGATCGGTAACTATTTAATGTACTGTATGCGGCCCCTGAATTAAAAACTTCTGTTAAAAAGTAAATTATATTTGGAATGGATGCTTCGTAATAATCAACATTGTTAGAAGCGCAAAAACTAAACCAACGTTTAAAAACTACTGAATATTGCAGTACCGAACTATTCGATAGGGAGGCGCATACAATTTCTAAAGAGTTTGACGGTACACTTCTCCTTGCAAAAGCTTCCCTGATAATTTTCCGGCCATAAGTCTGAGCTGCGGTAACGCCGTCACACTGTTGGAAACAGAAGATAATATTTTATCAGTTGGCTCAAATATAATAAGATCTGATATCAGCAACTTGTTGTATAAAGGGAACCAGGCCTGAGTAGGCCAGTAAGGTGCAACAAGTATGCCTTGCGCCCTATCAGATATTATTTTTCTTAAGACTTTGGCTATAACTGCAACTGGAGGAAAGGCGTAAAAACTTAAATTGTGCCAATTAATGGTAAATGCGTTGACGGCAAAGGCTCCTGGGTCTTTTCGCCAAGACACATATATTGGACACTTGGTATTTAGTCTTGTGGCAAAAAGATCTACTTTTGGGCTACCAAAGGAGTCAACAATGTGAGAATAAGCTTGCTTGCTGAGCTGCCATTCTGTATCGGGATGTGATCGTCGAGATTCCGCGTCTGCTATATCGTTATCTTGAGAGCTGATGTATGAGGCATAAATGAAAATGTTTCTACTTTCGCAAAATTGCCAGATGTCCTTTGTTAACTTGTTCAAATGGGGAAATCTCACACCCCCCATTCGATTGATATACGATATAGCAGTCGTGTTGTCTATCCTTAATAATATTTGGCAGTTACTTAATTTGGATGCAAATATTCTTAACCCAAAATAAGCAGCTAACAATTCTAGAAGATTTATGTGCTTAGACGCTTCTTCTACACTCCACTGGCCATTCGCCGTCTCCCCATTGCACACTACCCCCCACCCAGTTTTACTCGCATCAGAGAAAATTTCTAAGACGTATCTGTCTTCTCTTATGGGATTGAATGTATGATCTACCGAATTTATCCACCAATTAATATCTGGTAACAAATGAGCAGGTATGTTCATGAACTTATCGTAGTCCCCAGATTGTAAAAGAGCTAGGTATTTGCATCTTTCTAGCTGTTTTGTATAAAGCCATCCATACTTTACACCGGGACAAGCGGAGGTGAGAAGACCGACTACACGGGCGAAGTATCTAATAGTGCAGCGTTGAAGACGACTTAATTTTTTAAGTTCCGTTAAAATATTTTGTCTCTTTTCATCGGTGAGACATACATGAAAATTTTCGGTGTCAATAATAAAACCAAGGTAAGTGCATCTATGGTCCGGTGTAAAACAGCTTTTCTCTTCATTTACTATAAAACCCAGAGATTCGAGCAAGGCTCTCGATTGTGTTATATTATTTATACATTCTTCATATGTAGGCGCTATACAACATATGTCATCTAAATATATAGTTGACATGAAACCTAGCGATCTTAGTAGGGACATAACAGGTTTTAGTAATTTCGTGAAAACGTAGGGAGCTGTGCTTAAACCAAATGGTAAGACATTAAATTCAAATATTTTTCCTTGCCACGCAAATCTCAAATATTTTTTACAAGTCTCATTAACCGGATTTTTTTTTTTTTATTTATTTATTTCATACACACAACACATTACAATCGTTAAAAGACAAAGAAAAAAAAATACAGTTTTGATCTAGATCGCAATCCAAAACAATGTGTACATACAAAAAAAAAAAATAACAATGATAATAATAACGTGATATTAAAATAGGTTTGTCGCATTAACAGTAGTGAAGACAATCTGACAGATACAGTCGATAAAACAATAGCACTAATACTTATCCTAATTACCCTAATTACATTTTACTTAGAGGGTTTGCTCCGATGCTGATCTGACCTAGCATCGTCGCCGGGCCCGGCAGGGATGGGATAGAGGATATCTTTCAATTTTATAATAAATTTGGAGAGATTTGAAGCAAAAATATCGAAGTCAGTATTTAATTTTACTAGCTCGTTGTATTGACGAGCCATTCTAACCAGAGGGCTGAAATATGAAATGTTATTTTTGTTGGTCCGCAGGGAAAAAACATTTGTTTTGTTGGATCGCCGCTCGCTATGTTTGGTGTTAAGAGATATTTCAGAAAGTAAAGTAGGTGTGTCAATCACAGAGTGTATAATTTTGTAAAAATAGACAAGATCAAAATATTTGCGACGTGTTTCTAATTTCTCTACCCTGAATCTAGATAGCCTAGATTCATAGTCAAGACCTCTACGACCAAGCTGTTGGCGATAGCATAAAATACGCAAACACTTCTTTTGCACTCTTTCCAATTCATCAATGTGTACAGTGTAGTAAGGTGACCAAACAGGACTGCCGTACTCCAAGACACTTCTGACAAGAGTAAAGAATAAATATAGCATTGATTGAGGTTTCTTGAAATCCTTCGTGGATCTGCAAACAAAACCCAGAAGTTGATTGGCTTTAGTCGTAATGTGCTGATAGTGTGCGCGGAATGAGAGCTTACTGTCAAATAGAACTCCTAAATCCTTCGCAACACTAGTCCTTGAAAGAACTTGGCCATCTATTGTATAACTGTTAACAGTCCAGATGCGCTTATTAGTGAACGAAATAACAAAGCATTTGTTTACATTTAGGTACATATAGTTAGCCTTACACCATTCCGATATACAGTTCAAATCTTTTTGCAAAAGATTACCGTCAGCTTCAGATGTGATGGTTCTAAATACTTTTAAATCGTCTGCATATAAAAGACACTCACTAGATAACCGCTCAATAAGGTCGTTAATGAATACGATAAACAATAGAGGTCCTAAATGTGATCCCTGTGGTACACCAGAAGTCACAGAAATCGGAGTGGAAGAAAAACCCTTAAGTGCAACTAGTTGACTTCTATTGCTTAGGTAAGAAGTTATCCAGCGAAGTAAACTGCCATGAATTCCGTAGGAGGCTAGTTTGTTGCAGAGTAATGTGTGATTGACTTTGTCAAACGCCTTCGAGAAATCCGTATAAACAGAATCTACCTGACCACCTACGGCAAAGCTTTTGCACAGGTAATCTTTGTATTCCAGAAGATTGGTGATGGTAGATCTGCATTTAACAAATCCATGCTGTTTAAGTGAGAGAAGAGGCTTCACATGAGTGTAAAGGCTATCATACACTAAAGATTCTAACAATTTAGCAAAGCAGGATAATATACTGATTGGCCTATAGTTCTCACATTTGGCTTTATCTCCATTTTTAAAGATGGGAATTACATGTGCAGTTTTCCATCTCTTGGGGAAAAATCCACAGCTAAGAGATTTATTAAATATAATCTCTAAAGGAGTGCTGAGCTCTTCGCAACATGCTTTTATAAATGACGGAGGGATTAGATCCGGTCCAGCGCCTTTATTTATATCGAGGTTTTTAATTTTTGCCTTAATTTCTCTTACGGTGACTCTTATGTTTGACAACGTACCCAATGCTAGCTGAGATGCAAAAGAGTCACCAGAATGAGGAGACAGTATGTTAGTTTGAGTATCTGTAAGATAATCTTTTTCATAAACTGATGCAAAATATCTTGAAAAAAGCTCACAAATACCTTGTCCATTAGATGACATAGAGTTTTCAAACTTCATGACCTGAGGAATTGAGACATGACTTGACTTTCTATTATTGACAAAGGACCAAAAATTTTTAATATTATTTCTCATTGAATTCTCAGTCATGCTAATATATCTTTTATAGCACTGACTGGCTAATTTCTTAAATCTGTTACGCAACATTGCGAATGTATCGTAATCTCGAGGGTTTTTAAATTTTTTATATAGTTTATGAAATTTGTTTTTTTCCTCGTTACATTTTATCAAAGATTTACTGTACCAAATGGGATATTTATTAGACTTAGGGGTTGTAAGTGGGGTATGTGTTTTTATGATCTCGTTCAATGTATTATAAAAAATGTCAGTGCAAAGATCAATATTAAAGTTTGACAAGATGGCTTGCCAATCCAAAGAACTCAGATCCTGCCGTACCGCCTCAAAGTTACATCTAGAAAAATTTAGCCGTTTATTATTCAGTAAATTGCTTAAACATTTTACTTTTGGAAATGACATTGGAACTTCAAATTCAAGTGCAGGGTGGTGTCTATCCATCAGACTAAGAGGGTTAGCTTCCGTTATAGTTAAGGGAATAATTGTCGACAGTACCAGATCCAGAGTGCGGCCATTTTCGTTTGTGATGTTATTACATTGATGAAAATGACAAAGTGAGATAAGTTCATGTAACAACAGTGATTTCCTGCTGCCTGAGGGGCGAGTCGAGTTATTTGTATCTAGGGCCTTCGAAGAGAAATCAGGAGTGTTGAAATCCCCGATAATTAACCACTTATCGTCATTACAAATGTTCAACATAACGCGTTGGCAGTTAGAATAGAACTCATCTAGTTCTGAAATATTGAGATCTGGGGGAAGATAACAAACACATAAGTTAATGTCAGGGGCATTAAATTTATTTGACTTTATGGTGACCCAGATATCCTCTAAACCACTTTCCCAGTATGCCTGTCGGATAACCTGAAATGATTTTTTAATTGCAATCAAGGTACCACCGCCTTCATGTTTTGAAGAGTTAGAGTCGACTCGGTCTCTTCTAAATATGTTGTACCGCGCATCAACAATTTCTCCGTCAAAAATATTTGCATTCAGATTAGTTTCCGTCAGGCATATAACATCATAGTCTGAGTTTAACAGATTTAAATAAAATTCAGATAACTTGGTTCGAAATCTATTCACATTTTGATAATAAAAACTTAACATAAAAAATAGTAAGTTGAAACTGAGCAATAAAGTAGTTTTTTAACTGACGTTAACATTTAATTTTACTGAGAAAATCAATATTTTTAATGAGTATAGCTGGGCTTTCATCATTCTTTCGAACATAAATTTGTCCAAAGCGCACCCATACATATTTGAAATTATTCTCCTTACAGAATCTGCGCGTTGCACTGTGAACCTCTTTCACTTCAGGGGATAAATGCTCAGCCACATATATTCTGGGGGTTTCACCCACGAGGCCAATATGAGTCGATACAAGTTTATCTTTAGGGTGAGACTTATTGTAACGAGTCACCGACGACAGAAAGAGATCACGGAGTCGCTGTGATGATAGTGTAACGAGTATGTTTCGCGGTCTCTTAGAAGACGCATCCATTTTAGCAACTCTGCGGCAAGCTCTCACCTCACCCTCAGGTATGCTAACTTGTAAACAATCACAAAGACTCTTAAATAAGGCAATTAGGTTTTCATTCTTGCTCTCAGGCACCTCATGAATCTCAATATTCATGTCGCGAGAGATTTTCTCAATGATGGCTACTCGGGATTGCAACTTGAGTAGTGAGCTCTGCGACTTGACAAGATCTGATTGTAGCTCTTTTATTTCCGCGTCTCTTTTTTCAATTTCCTTCCTCAGACTACTCTGACCTGCGGCCAAAAAATCCGTTGTACTCGAAAATTCAGTCTTCAAGTTCCCGATAGCTTGATCCACATGGATCTGGACTATATTTTCAATATCCTTATAGAGCGCTGCCCTCATATTTTTCATAATTGAAGAGTCAGGAGACATCTTCAAATCAAATAATTTGCTAATACTCTCCATCGTGACTGCCTCCTTCATTAAATTAGAGTAGGCGGAATCCGCAGAGGCATCCGCAACATCACCTGCTTCGAAAGCCTGATCAGACACACTAAGAGACTTGTCTGCCTCTCTCGGCGATATTGCCCGATCGGCCGCGGAGCGGTTCACGGACTCGTTGTTATTTCTGCGCCGGGGTCCTATATTTATATTTACGCAGCACGGGCAATTAAGAGATTTTATCTGTTCATCGGTTAATAACTTATACTTTTCCTTCGTCAAACCCAAGCAAGTAAAGCACAGCTCTGAACTGCAGGTATTGCATTTTAAATATTTATTAGCTTTCAAAGCCTGTCTGCAGCCAAGACAAATCATTATTTATTAAATAGAAATAGTAAAGCACCTATGTAGTAAAGAGGCAGCTTCTATTTATCTAGTTTTACGTTACGCACAGGCGGTGACAGCTCGCGGAAAGCACCAGCGAGGCGGGACAAGGACAGCAATAGGCGTCTGAATGGTGACTCACTAGCTTGTTAGCGCACGTCCGCAGCTACCACTCACTTGTTTCGGCCGCAACGCTCCCAACTCGCTTGGTCTAGCGGCACGGACTGCGACAAACACGCCAAAGGTCCCCGGTTCAAATCCCGATGGCCGCCGGCAGCGCTCCACAACTATGGTTCCACCAAAACGCACCGTACTTTTCACCAACGCTGGCGACTCCGACACAGTCTTGAGGGCGACAAACTGGCAGGGCGAAGTCCCAGGGCGCTTACGAGCAGAATTAAATACTTAAAAATATATTGAGCCAGACTTTGCGACACGTCCGTCCTCGACAAGTTACCACGACGAAAAAAAAAAAAAAGAAAAAAAAAAAAAAAAAGGAATTAAAAAATATGCATTTTTTAAATCTAAAGAAGCCATAAAATAATCTTTAGCAATTAATTTCAGTGTCGTTCTAAGATCTTCTAGCTTAAAATGCTCTGTTTTTATAAATTTATTTAAAGATTTTAAGTTTAAAATAAAACGTGGACTACCATTTTTCTTTTTTATTATGAAATAGCTAGACAAAAATTGACCTTCACATGGTAAACATTCGGAAATGGCGCCCGACTTTAAAAGATCATTTATGGCTTCTTGATAATGACCAATTTCAGGACTTGTTAATTTTGGGGGCTGTGGGATATATTTTTGTTCCACTGGTTTATAGAAAGGAATACTATATCCTAAAACCCATGACAATATGGTTTTGTCCGTTGTTATTTGACACCATTGATTATAAAACAAGGCAAGCCTACCAGAGCAACGTACCGGGTCTACCGACGTAGGTACGGGCGCTGCTTGGACCGCTGCTGCGGTGGCGGTGGCGGCGGTGGCGGTAGCAGCTGCGGCAGCTGCGACGGCACCGGTGCTGGGTAATATCGCCGTTGGGGCTGAGCAAGAGGGACCGTTGCTGGTGCTTGGGGATACGTGTATGCAGCAGGATCTGGCCTCCTCCTGACTGGCTGCCTGCTGTGTGCCAGTTGAGGCTTGGAGTTTAAATTTCGGGGTTGAATCCGCGACGCTGTAACCTTTGGTTTAGCCTTAATCTCGGATCCAGATCGGCTTATAGCTTTTGCGGCCTTTAACGTATCGGCCAGCTTTTCCCCGAATAGGTATGTATCAATCTCTGTATCGTAGAGTTGAGTCTTAATGTCTTTTTTGATTGATGCACAAATAAAGCTTCTTCGTTTCATAGACTCACTGTATTGCAAGTCACAGAGTAGTTGCGCTCCTTCTAATAAAGGTTTTAAGACCAAGAGGTCTTTATGCTCCGAATTAACTATCCTTGTAAGAGATTCACCTATACAGGATATAATAGACGTAATCTGAGTTTGTCTGGTTTCAGTGGCTTTGTCCTTGCCTACCATGGGGTCTGACAGTGCGGCTTTGATCTCCGGATTCAACAGTGGGGCAGCCAACTTGGGACAATTATTGGGCACTAAGTGCTTTTCCATGAGCTCCTTACGGGCTTCTTTAGAAAGGCCTGATGTAACGATATGTTCCCATCGAAGCGCAATATCTTTTTGGATACTATCTCCCATTTTCTTTGATTTGGATGGGGTTTCGCCCAATAAATCAAGGATATCGCCGTCTAGTGCGGGTTCCTCGGGGCCAGTCGGTACTGACGTAGACGGGCCTGGGACAGGCTCCTGTTCATCCACGTCTTGCGTGGGTAGGCCGAGCTGTTCATCCAACTCAATGAGTTCTGGTAATAGCGGTTCATGGCCATCTGGAATTAATAGTGCATAAAATAAGTATTATTATTTTATTATTTTGCACTTCCAGATTAATGTTCCAGAGTATATCTGAACACATTTTACGAAAAACAAATTTATTTACAAAGCTAAATTTGCTAAGTATTTGTTTATATTTATAATTTATATCAATGACATATTTCAAATCACGAATCATAAATGTATTTTGTACGCAGATGACATTTCCATAATTGTGACGACCGAAAAGAGAAATAATTTATTGACTGATCATGAGCTTGACATTAATAAAGCTTTTGACATATTAATTGAATGGCTAAACGCAAACAATTTACAAATTAATCTGGAGAAATCAGTATTTATTCAATTTAATCAATCCAAACACAAGCAATACAATTTTAATCTTAATATCACTAAAATCAATGAAGTTACGAACGTGAAGTTCCTTGAAATAACTTTGGATCAATGTTTGAACTGGAAACAACAAACTGAAAATATTTGTAATAAAATTAATAAATTCGTATACGCATTAAGTCAAGTTACAAAAGTGACAAATAAAAAAACGGCTGTCTTATGTTATCGTGCATACGTAGAATCCGTGTTGAGGTATGGCTTGATGACATGGGGTAACTGCACAGATTGGCATAGAGTGTTTGTGGCACAAAAAAAGTGCATAAGAGCCATTTGTGGAATTTTCCCTGATGAATCATGCAAACCAATATTTAAAAATCTAGGTCTACTGCCCCTTCCTTCACTTTACTTGTGTGAGGTATGTAATTTTGTCCATCAACATAGGGATCTCTTTTCCAAAGCATGTGATGTACAAAATACTAGAGTGCGCAGAGACAAACATAAACTTGTTTTAAGAAATGTTCCCAAAACATGTAAATATAGTAAAAGTTGTCTTGCGATGTGTGTAAAAATATATAACAAGATCCCAAATGAATTTAAGGTACTAAATAGTTATTTATTTAAAAAAAGATTAATAAAATGGCTTAATGAAAAAAAATTTTATAGTGTTAAGGAATTTTTTGACAATTAAAATTTGACATCTTTTTTTTTCTTTTTGATATTTTAAATTTTTCTACATTTGACTGTTCAATAATTTTGTAAATCCATGTAATTTTGAATCTATTTAATGTAATTTAATTTATTATTGACATTGTAAATATTTGCATGCTGTTTTTTATATGAGCGAAACATGAGCACTTTTTACTTTTTTTTTTTATGACATACCTTGTATACCATGTTTTGTGCAAATAAATAAATTTTTATTATTATTTATATCATAAATTGGAGGTAGGTTGAAATAGATTAAAATATTTAACAAAAAAAGAAAATTAATTATACGTGTACAAAATTATTTACCGGCGCATGGCTATGCACTAGTTTTTGCACACTGTTTTTATCAATTACAGTTACTCAAATAACAAGGCATGCATTAGTTTACAATTAACTTCCTCTAAAAATATGTGATTCTAAATATCCGGCAAAGATGATTTTTAAAGGCTTAACATTCAACCATACTCCTTGATTAAGAGTTATATGAAAAAATATGTACCTTCGAGTAGTGATAGCACGGGCGACACACTATTATCATCCTCACTTTCACTTGAAACCAAACGACGAGAGCGTTTTTTACGTTTACGCAGTGTTGTGTATTAATTTACCTAAATCCCTAAATTGTATTTTTAAACCGCGTATTCACCGTCCTAGCTTACGAACGTTCATAAGTACCTAGCTATACATCTACGGTGCGACACCATCGCACGCATATTTAAAACAGTGTCTTAGAAAATAATTTTAGTCGCCAATAAATTTGCTACAAGACACCCGTATTTCTCTTAATCCAACTCTTCATTCAAAGTGAACCCTATTACCATTACCATATGGTCGAAATCGAGCCGCATAACGCAGTGACGGACCGGCCCGCACCTGGGCGCGAGAACAAAAGGCGCTGCATTCCTCAGCGATAAGGACGAGCTCGCATGCTGCCTACTGCCAATGAGGGAGGTTCTACAAAGGATTACACTTTCGTGCGTAATTATTAGTGAAGTTAACTACGATTACAACTTAACGTCGTGCCACTTTAAAATCAAAAAATTGAAGACACTGCATAGTGATATATAATTATGACTTCTCAAGAATCATTATTATCCGTTTTGGAAGAATCGGCAAGTTTGCTTCAAAAATCCCAGATAAATCTGAAAAAATGCCCTAAGGCCAGATTAACTAAAGGTTATATACAAACACGTTTGGGGGTGCTCGATGATTACTGGAATTCATTCAAGAACGCACATCAAGAATTAGTGAAATGTACATCTAAAGAACTACGACAAACATTACCCTATTTCGCAAATGAAGAGTTTTTTAAGTATGAAGAGATTTACGCCGTCCTTCAAGGAGATTTAAAAGATATGCTCACCTCACAACTTGAATCATCAGCTATGGACTCCAGCTCGGTGAACACAACCATCAATACGACGAATCTACGCACTGGTGCCATACAGTTACCAAAAATACAATTGCCCATATTCAGCGGTAGTTACGAAGAATGGCCCACTTACAAAGATCTGTTTACTTCGTTGGTGCACAATAATAACACGTTGAGTGACGTGCAGAAACTTCATTATTTGAAGGCAAGTATTTCGGCGGAAGCCCAAGTATTGTTAAAGTTCATTCCTGTTACCTCCAACAATTATACCCACGCATGGGAAATTTTATCTGCAAGATATGGCAATAAACGAATGATTTTGAATCACACTATAAAAAGACTATTCAACCAAAAAAAAATGAATACTCAATCAGCTGTTCAGATGAAATGTTTGTTAGATACTACAACAGAATGTTTGAACAATTTAGAGAACAACGGCATTAGTACAAGCTCTTGGGATCCAGTAATTATTTATCTTCTAGTACAGAAGTTGGACTCAGAGACACACAAAAGTTGGGAAGAGTATGCATACAAAGATGAAGGTCAAGCTTTGCCTACTTGGGAAGAATTTAAGAAATTTTTGGAATCGAAGTTTCGCACTCTTGAATTAATTTCCACAAATACGCGGAATGATAACCGTCGAGAGCCTAACAAAGATCGTCCGTCGTACCAATCGTACGTAGCCACGCCAGCTGCTGCCATGAAGGTTTGTCCTATGTGCCAGGGTGACCATAAATTATGTTTTTGCAAGGACTTTACTAAAATGGAACCTAATCAGAGAAGTGAGTTTATTAAAACTAAGCATTTATGTTTCAACTGTCTTGTACCAGGACACCCAGTCTCGAAATGCAAGTCACCTGGGTCCTGTAGAATTTGTCACAGGCGTCATCATTCTCTTCTTCATGTGAATAAAATTGATCCAGCGGCATCATCAAGTTCTTCTCAACCACTGGCCTCATCACATGTAGTAGAAAACCAAGAACTTCAAGTTAGTACAATGATGGCGTCATCAGTCAGTACAAGTCAGAATGTAGCTTTATTAGCTACCGCGATAGTGGAAGCAACAAGTGAGCAAGGCCATACCATTTCACTACGTGCGTTAATTGATCCAGGTTCTCAAGCAACCTTTATTAGTGAAAAGGCGACTCAACTATTGAAGCTCAAAAGACATCCTGCAAAGGGAACTGTTATAGGGGTAGGGTCTACAAAAACCGAAATCAAGCATGTGGTTCAACTACAAATAAGATCACAATGGGACCGAAATTATAGCCTGTCTACACAAGCCTACGTGATGTCTAAGCAATTGACCACAAGGATACCTACCAAAACAATCATTCAAAAATCATGGCCCCACCTCGAGGGACTCAACTTGGCTGATCAGACGTTCTTCATGCCAGGGTCTATAGACTTACTCTTGGGGATTAAGGAGTACACTCAAATTCTGGAACAAGAATTAATCAAGGGTCCAACAGGCACGCCCACCGCTCAGAAGACCGGTCTGGGTTGGATTCTCTTTGGAGATGTTGACATTAAACAAAATCAAAACACATATGTTGTTATGCATCATCAAATTGAAGTAGAAGACATGCTGAAGTCTATGTGGGAAATAGACACAGATACGAAAAGGAATTTTACTCTGGAAGAAAAGCAATGTGAAACTTTATATCAAAAGACAACTACAAGAAACAAAGAAGGAAGATACATTGTAAAATTACCTTTTAGATCAGAAACATTAAAATCACCTGACGGAAATACCAAAGACTCCTCAAAGGGATCAAACAACGTTTCCCTCAATGAAGAGTTACTAGTGGGTCCACAATTACAAGACGACTTAAGATATCTTCTTATGAGATGGAGAATGAAACGTGTTTGCTTTGTGGCGGACATCAAACAAATGTACCTCCAGATCTTCGTGACCAGCGGTGACGCTAATTATCAGCGGATTCTCTGGAGATCTGATGACTCAGAAGATCTAGAAGAATTCCGTCTCCTTTGAGTTACATTTGGTACAGCTTGTGCCCCATACTTGGCTGTAAAAACGCTTCACCAAGTAGCCAATGACGAAGGAGGAGAACACCCACTAGCAGCATCAACTATAAAGGAAGATTTCTATATGGATGATCTTTTATCAGGGGCAGATTCAGCACAGTCTGCCATATCACTAGCTAAAGAAGTTAAAAATATACTAGAGCGAGGTGGTTTTCAACTTACAAAATGGTCATCTAATGACGTAGAATTCATGAAATCAATCGATGAAAAGAATAGATCGAGCAATGCACAAGTGGATTTAAACCTTGATGGTACTATAAAGGCATTGGGAATCGTATGGAACCTCGGCTCAGACCAATTCCAATACAACGTAACTTTACCACCCATCAACGGACCTATAACTAAACGTAGCATCCTATCCGATATACAAAAACTTTTCGATCCACTTGGTTGGATTGCGCCTAGTACAGTATTGGGAAAAATTCTAATGCAAAAGTTATGGCTTGAAAAAGCCACATGGGATGAAAACTTAAATAATACATTGACAGAAGAATGGATAGAGATAAGAGCTGACTTTCAGAATATTCACAAGATTAAGATAGATAGATGGCTAAGCACAAATGATAATAACAAGGAAACTATTCAAATTCATGGATTCAGTGACGCGTCTATGCGTGCATACGCAGCTGTCGTATACATCAGAGTGGAGAGAGAGGATGGTGAAGTGGAAGTCAAACTGATTGCTGCTAGAACCAGAGTAGCGCCATTAAAAACTGTCTCGTTACCGCGTCTTGAACTCTGCGGAGCCTTACTCTTATCTAAGCTCATGAAACAAATTGGACAAGCAATGAGAATACCAACCTCACAAATTAATGTTTGCATGGACTGACTCGGAAATTGTTATTGCATGGTTGAATGGAGAACCTCATAGATGGAAATCTTTCGTCGCAAACAGAGTGGTTGAAATTGTGGAGAACATTAACAACAACCACTGGTATCATGTACTATCACAAGATAATCCAGCTGATGTTGCCTCGCGAGGAATGTTGCTATCTGATTTGAAGAAATGCGCCTTGTGGTGGACCGGGCCAAATTGGTTATCTGAAAAAGAAATAAAGATTAGTAAATTGGAAAATATTACAACAGACATAGATATGAAAAATAATAAAATAAATACTTACCATGCCACAGAAGAAAATGAAAAGACTCTAACTTCGCAATTTGAAAATATGGAAACTTTAACCGAATTAATAAAGATAATTTCTTACTGTAGAAGATTTTTAAATTATCAAAAGAATAATACAGAAGAAGATTTCACAACGACAGAATTTGAAGATTCACTAAAAAGTTGTATAAGACTAATACAAAAGGAAGAATTCAAAGATGAAATATATAAACTGCAAGCAAAGAAAGAAGTTAAGACTAGAAGTCCACTTAGATCTCTAAACCCATACCTAGATGAGGAAAGTATTCTCAGGGTGGGCGGTCGCCTCAGGCACGCAAATATGCCCAGCAACAGAAAGCATCCAATTATTTTAGGCAATAATAATTCGCTAACGCCTCTGATTATTGCAGACGCACACATCAAAACACTGCATTGCCCCAACGACTTATCCCAGCAAGTCCAGGCTCGGGGTGAGGCACGGGGAAAACGGACGAACCTTGCCACCGCGAACTCACCCATGGACTGCGAGGCTCGCCAGTGCGGCCCCACTCCACTCCTCCGAGGCTGCGTCAGACGCAGCCCCCAGGGCCTCTCCCACGACCCTCCTGACGCACCCTCTCGAGATGGCACCCACACTGCTGGCTGCAGTGCAGGCACCGTCGAGAGGGTGACTGCGGGGACCCTTCCCCACCCATACGCTGCTGGATGCAGCGCAAAGCGGGTTGGGGAAACAAACCCCGCAGCTTCAAGACGAAGCCGCCCGAGCTACCAACTCCGCTGGATGCGGAGCCAGGAAAACGGGCAACACCGACCTGCCGCCGCAATTCGCTGGCTGCGTTCTTGCAGCGCAGGTCTCCACATCAGGGGCTTTCGCCCACTGCGCCTGAAGGCGCTCCACTCATGAGGGGGGGCTAACGTCAAAGCGCCCCGCCGGGAAAACCGCCGCGCAACTCGCGCGGGTGGAGCCGGACACAGCCCCCCAGGTCCGAAGACAAGTGTGCGTCCGTCGGCCGTCGGGTAGCAATCCACCACAGTGAGATTACTACCCGCTGTTGCCCGGGGAACACCGGACCCCACGGTAACCGTTTCTGACTGATACCAGCCGCGGCTGGAATCAAGACAGAACTGATTACCAGCAGGGCCGCTCGTGGAGGTCGACGCACCTTAGCTCCCCAAGGAATGACTTGACTTTTTTTTTTTGGTTTCCCAGGGGAAATGCGTTACGCATACCCGTCCGCCGGGGGGCGGACGGGTTATGTCGGACTCCCCCCCCGCATGACGGCGGGGGGTTTACCGACTAAAACCCCTGGGACTCTCCCTCATCGTCCATCGCGGGAGAAAGTCGTGGGGCAAATAGCGCGAAGCCCTCGCACCACGACATCTCCCCGGACGGTGGCCCGCCTACACGGCGGGCCCGGCGGGTGCTCCACCGGGGTCGGGGGAGCGGGAGGGGACAGCCGAGAGAGTTGAGCCGTCCCCACCGGGCTGTGGAGGGTGCCCGTGCAATGCCGGTGGTGGTACCCCCGTACCACCCACCGGCGGACCCTCTCCACGGAGAGGGAGGAGACGCACATATTGGCGTCGTCTCCTCCCCCTCCTTGCCCTTCGGAGCGCGGGGGCAAGAGGATCTGCCTCTCGCTCGCGCTCCGCCGCCTCCTTCGCTGCCATCACATGCTCGCAGAAGGTAGCGAAAGCCTTCCAGGCCTCATCACTCGCTAGTATAGCTCTCGCTATACTAGCCAGTGAGAGGTCCTGGCCGACCCTCGCCACCAACGCATAGCGCTGTGGAGCCCACGACGCACACACCGCTAGGGTGTGTTGCGCCGTATCCTCCACAGCGCCGCACGCGTGGCAGGAAGGCGTCTCCTCCCGGCGAATTTTGTGCAGGTAGTAACCGAAGCAACCATGCCCGGTTATTACCTGCACCATCCGGAAGGAGACGACGCCGTGGCTCCGCTCCAGCCACCGGTCTAAGACCGGGGCGAGCGCGTCGAGCGTTCTCCGGCCGTAGCGGGTGAGGACGAGGTGCTCCGACCATCGCCAAAGGAATGACTTGACTATATTAACGGATTTTTTCTTTTTTTTGCGATTATAGATTCATTATTTTGAACTCAACGGATTCTGACCTGAGTAAAGAACATCGGCGGTTTTCATAGAAGTGGTGGCTTGAACTAAAATCTCCGCTACCCTTAACGACCTAGGTATCAATGGATTGCTCATTAAGTAAATAATCTAAAACAGCATCACTGTTTTCTTGTAAAAGCGGGAATTTCTTATATTACCGATGTTTTGTTTAGAGGTTATGTTGTATATTTACAAGAATACCATTCCTTAAAATGTAAATAACGAGAATACCATCCTTTGACAGTAGGTCTAGGATATTCTTGTGGTTGGCGGCGCTAGTTTCATTCGTATAGCCCCTTATGCTTCTTTCATGGGCTTCTTTCAACCACAGACTATCCTAGACCTACTGTCAAAGGATGGTATTCTCGTTATTTACATTTTAAGGAATGGTATTCTTGTAAATATACAACATTACCTAAGAAGTAGTAAGAAGCTTTTTTTTTATTTTTGCTAAAGTAGGCAGACTAGCGGCTTAGATTGGAGATAATTATTTTGTTACTCAGTGTTATTATATATACAGTTACTTGGTGTTAAAATAAATAGATTCAAGCACAATTAGTACTTTTATTAAAGGCCAAACCAAACAGGTTAGAATAGAATAAATACCTATCTACGTCCCTAAGAAATGACTTAAACCGTTATTTGATTAGCTGTCACTGTCTTTATCTAGCGTCAAACGCGCTACGTTTCGTTTCATCAAATTAAATCAAAATACTTTTTTGATGAAACGAAACGTATTTCGTTTCATCAAAAAAGTATTTTGATTCACCAAAAAAATATATTTCGAATTCTACCACAAATTCTACGAATTAACTTGACAAAGTAGTTCTTTTTAACAAAAAATAAATGTTCTAAGTGTAGGTAATGAATGACGTGGTAAATGGCGATTAATATGAGAGACTACACCTGTAAACGAGAACAAAAACCACAAAAAAAGTAATTACGTGAAAATAGGTAAATAAAAACAATTTGATAATAGTCAGACGACAACCATTTGACACCTCGAAAAAGCATAGATAAAAAATTAGGTTGCACCATGGTTGCACAGGTTGACAGCCAGTCGCCAACAAACAGTAAGATTAAAGCGTGGTTTGAACTGATTTTATGACATACTCCCGCTTTATCATATTATAAAAATATTTTGATATAAATGTCCTTTTAATCAGCTATATTGTCATATTTTTTTCATCAAGGGTAATTGTTAAGTCTTATCCCGCCGTAGTTCTTTATCACAATAAATTTTTCAATTCGAGTTAATATGCCATCACAAAGGTATTATTAGTATGTTAGTATAGTCGGGCCGTTGTATCATGCCCGATTTGACAATATATTTTTTTTATTTTGCATACATCCTTGTTATGAGGAACACATTTAGCGAATCATAAAGAACCACTTATAAATATAAAACTTCATTTCATAATGTCAAAGGCACCTAATTATCTAATTATTTGTCTTTTATTACTTAAAATAATTTGAGAATAAAAAGATAACGTAAAATTTCCACTCAATATTACGCGTTTACAAAATTACGCCGTTTGACACGTTTTCAAAGTGACGTAACCTGCAATACTCACCGCGTATTTTTTTTAAATACTAGTTATTTATCACTTGAAGGTTTTAATATTTTATTTTGAAAATAAATTTTGCGTTTCGCTTCTTCTTTCTTAAAAACGAAATGCTAAGGAATGGAACAACTTGCCGGTTTCTGTAATCCCAGATAGCTACAATTTGGGTGTCTTTAGGTCGAGAGTGAATAGGCTTCTTCTGGGAAAACACGCTACATCTTAGACCTCATTGTCACTCTCCATCAGGTGAGATGAGGTCAAGTGCAAACCCAAAAAAAATAATTTTTGAATATGGGAAACTGCCCTTAGTGGAAATAACTGTTACTTATATGATTCGGCAATTTTACCGTTGTCCCTCACTAGTGCTTTCAGTCTGACATTTGTCAAATCGGGCATGATACAACGGCCCGACTATAAAGGAGTTGTTCTGTTTTGGGCCCACCTTTTTTTTTATTTTCCTACACGTAAAAACTATTTTTTTTCTGGTAGGTATTTCTCCTGAGACTAGGTTTCCGAAAATTGATTTTTTTTAAAGAACTCCAAATTCGAATAAATAAATATTTAAAATACTGAAAAAAAAATTTTTCATCGTGTTTTTCTAAATGTTTTAGTTAACAAAAAAAAAAATTTACTATGTATTTGATCCTCCCGGGTAGAACAATAATTTCTGATACTAGTTTTTACTTTAATTCGCTGAAATAATAATCCTGAAAAAATTAAAACATTTCATGCGGCGCCCGGATATTGTTTTTTTTTTATTAAAAGTTTAACTGACTGTCAATAATGAATGTCTGTCAGGCTGACATTGACAACGGACAGTGTCAACTGTCAATGTCATTCACTTCTGAAACATTTTGTTTGACATCTGTCATTAAAAATGTGACATTTGACAATTAATGATCGATGTTGCGAATGCAGAAAAAGTTTTGGGTTGCTGTTTTATCAACATTAACTATTCAAATGTTTTTACCAAAAAACAAATGTTTGGAGTTTTAAAAAAAATATATTTGTACATGGAAATGTTCCTTATTTTATGCTCTATCTGAAAAATATAGTTTCATGACTGTAGGCCACGGATTGCCCACAGGGGCCCAGCTTCCATACAAAAAAAGAACATGTCCTTTATTGATGAATACTTATCAAAAATAACTTATTATTATTTATTATACGAGTATTGTCAAAATTACTAATTAGGATTAATCAAAATAACGAGTTATGAAGATTGTGATTGTGAAGGTAGACATTAAGTATGAATATCTTTCATTGATTAATTTCTCTTAACAAGTTCTTAACATTGTCCTGATTTCGTAAGGAGTAGCTTGTACACTTGAATTAAGGATATCAAACAACAGAGGAATGAGAAAATAAAATAATTATGTTGTTTAATTAATATTACTGATATATTTTATTAGATTGAATTAGAAAGGAATCCCATGATTGAAAAAAAATAGTTTTGGTACGATAAGGTAAAATAAATTAGAATTTTCGGTTGACTATATTTATTTGTGAATGGATTATAGGACTTTACGCAATTGATTGTTATTAATATCTTTCCTCTTGAGATTAAGATTGGAAACTGATGTAATTTGTTTTCTTTTCATGTAAAATGGACGAATAACTGAGACAAAGGTAAGATTGCAATAAGATAGCGAGAACATACAAGGAAGAAGACATCAATGTTTTGCCATTGATATTTGACCAAAAATCTCTGGATATTACAAGGGCGATCGACGTGCTTCGTGATTATGATTATGAGCTGGAAAGTTCTTGGGATTTTAAGAGGACAAGGAAGTTCGCTGGATCAGGATGATGATTTTGATTAGTTATGATTATGATGATTAGGTATGTTTAAACCATTAGAAGTGAGCTGTGAAACATTGAATTTTGAGTGGTGTAACGTAGTGTTACACATTTACTAATTGATTAAATATCTTTATTTTCTTATTGAGCTTTGCGTCTTTAAATCATAGAAAAGAAGAAGGAAATAATTATAAAGACTAATATAGTAGGCAGTTGTCTATTGTTCTCGAGCGGTCCAGTCGCTCGCTGCCGACAGCCGCGTCCCCCTTTACATCTTCCCTTGATCGCCTGAGACCAGTCTCGCCGCAGAGCCGAGCCGGCTCGCGCTCCATTCCTGAGACCGAATTTTTGCCTTGGGTCACAGAATACATAATTAGTACAAAAACTACGTCGCTTTGTCTCACGGGCGCTCAGTACTAGGAGCGTTTCGATCTTTTATTTTTTTTTCTTACCTACATAATCGCGAGTGTTTTGTATTCCCATATTGGGAACACTCCCAGGAGTGAAAACTATTCTCGCCTCTGTGGAGAAGAACCCGGAAGACGTCCTGATCTGTTCTGGGACTCACGTCGTCATCACCCCTGGAGCTTGGAAGACTGAGGAGAAAGCGGTATTTCTGGACCTTGGACGGACTGCGTTTAGTGACCTTGGCTTGACCTTCACCCTCGGACTTTTAAAATAAGTTATAACATTTTTTTTAACTGGGCTTATTATTTAGTAAATTCGCAAATTAGTGTGACAGTGGATAAGGGAGTTTACTGGATTAAGATGATAATTATGATTATGGTGATCGATTAAATAAGTAATTAGGAGTGATCTAGGAAATTAATTGAATTTTGAGTGGACAAAGGAGTTCGCTGAATTAGGATGATGATTATGATTATACAAATACTTTATATAAACGGGACTAAACGCGACGAAAATTAATAAGTACATTCTAGCACTTACTGCTTGACGTTTCGACTGCGTTACAACAGCCGTGGTCACAAGCGAACAACTCAGTTCGCTTGTGACCACGGCTGTTGTAACGTAAGTGCTAGAATGTACTTATTAATTTTCGTCGCGTTTAGTCCCGTTTATATGAAGTATTTGTATAATGCAACGCGAAAGTTTAAAAACATATGATTATGATTAGTTATGATTACAATGTCAGTGAAGCCACTCCGACACACCACGCTCTCAGTATCGGTGTTTATTAACCACTACGCTATAGAGACTATAACTCGTACTCGTTAATAAGTATACCCTGTATTTTATTGTGCAAGTACGTAAGTACGCGACGCGGATTGATAGAAATGATGACATGAATGTAATTTAAAACTTTTGTTTGTTACTTCGATTGAGTAAAATTGCTGACAATGTACCTATTGGATTCAATGTGTTAAATTTGGAACTGATTTACACTTAGACTGATCGATTACTTATTGATCATCGTTGCTTCGTGCGTGTTACTCCGGAATCTACAACCTATACAAGTGATAATGTTCGTGAGTTTTTAATTATTTTATTTGTAACAAATTAATATGCAGTTATTTTATAGTTTTAATACTGATTTTAATTTGGATTTCTAGGTCTGAATACAGAAAACAGAAGACTGCCGCTATCTTTGCTTCAGAATCGGACTTGTCATCCGACTGTGAAAACGAGAGGTATGTAAATATTTTATTTATTTTATGGATAAAAAATTACTACTGTTCATATTGTAAACGTAAACGTAATTATAGGAACGTAATTATAGATTATTAGATTGAATTTAGCCCTATTCTTGTTTTCTCATGTAAGTGACTGTTAATATGTTTTTAATGAGGAAAATAAATATTCTTTGAACTGAATTGATCCTTGATTAAATACTGGATCATTCTCTTTCATCTTAACTGTTATCCAAAATAGCCCTGGGGGGCGTTTAGACCATGGTATACCGTAAAGCTAATGGTAGACTTACGCACATAGATATATTTTGGATAATCTAGCTAGAGGTATTCCAACCACGACCTCCGCTTGGATGTTGCGTTCTTATCCACAGAGCTTCCATTGCTCTAACGAATTCGATACCGCTGAGTGCACAAGAATTAATATTTTTTCAGTTTGGTATCTCCGCCAATAACAACCTCTGCCAAGAAGTCTAAAGGGAAGCGGACCTCTTCAAACGGGACAAAAAAGTCGAGCGCTGCCGTTCGCGATTTTGACTCGGACACGCCATCTGCAAAGGTCTTCAGACCCAGCCGTACAAAAAAAAGGGTAAAATTTCGGAACCAACTTTGAAACTCATGGAAGAAAGACGGAAAATGGTTCTGCAAACTTCTGAAGAAGCTCATCGACGACGGCAGCTCAGCAAGCGTATCTCTAAATGCCTATCTCGCGACATACGCAAATTTAATACGGAACGTGTGAAAGAAGCTATTGAACGGAACAAAGGCTCCAAAGTGTTCGCTAGAGATTTGGCTATTGGAGAGAGCTTGCTGACTAAGCTGAAAACAGAAGATGGCAGGATCGTCACGTCACGCCATGAGCTCTTGGCCGAGATCGAAAACTTTTATGGACAGCTTTACAAGACATCACGCACACCTGTCACCCAAGCCGGTGATAAAAGAGCCAAATTAACCCGGCACTACACCGAAGATATCCCGGACGTCAGCCTGCACGACATTAGCAGACATAGCTCTCAAACAGCTTAAGAACGGCAAGGCACCGGGTGATGACGGAGTCACAGCGGAGATTCTGAAGGCAGGTGGAAGAACGGTCCTGAAAGCCCTTCAGAAGCTATTTAACTTCGTCATCATCGAGGGAAAGACGCCCAAAGCGTGGCATACTGGCGTGGTGAGGCTTTTCTTCAAGAAGGGAGATAAATCCCAATTGAAGAACTACAGGCCCATCACACTGCTGAGTCACATATACAAGCTGTTTTCGAGAGTTATGACGAACCGTCTCGCACGTAGGTTGGACGACTTTCAGCCTCCCGAACAAGCCGGATTCCGCAAAGGCTTTAGCACCATAGACCACATTCATATGCTGCGGCAGGTTGAACACAAGACCGAGGAGTACAATCTGCCATTGTGCTTAGCGTTTGTGGACTATGAGAAAGCTTTTGATTCTGTCGAGATTTGGGCCGTGCTACAGTCTCCCCAAAGGTGCCGAATTGACTACCGGTACATACAAGTCTTGCAGTCCCTGTACGCAAACGTCTCCATGTCAGTCCGTCTTCAGGACCAGAAGTCTAAGCCTATACCACTCCAGTGAAGTGTGAGACAGGGTGACGTCATATCGCCGAAACTGTTCACAACTTTGTTGGAGGACGTTTTTTTAAGCTTCTGGAATGGGATGGACTTGGCATCAATATAAATGGCGAGTACATGACGCACCTTCGATTTGCCGATGATATCGTAGTCATGGCTGAGACCTTGGAAGACCTATGCAGAATGCTTGACGACCTCAGTAGAGTCTCTCAACAAGTGGGTCTCAAAATGAACATGGACAAGACGAAACTCATGTTGAACTCTCATGTCGTACCCACTCCTGTAAAAGTTGGAAGCTGTACACTCGAAGTTGTAGACGAATATATTTACCTCGGACAAAAAGTGCAACTTGGTAAGTCCAACTTCCAGAAAGTGGTCGACCAGCGAATCCAACTCGGCTGGGCAGCGTTCGGAAAGCTACGCAGCATATTTTCGGCTCATCTACCACAGTGTCTGAAGACGAAAGTCTTGACGAAAGTCAAAAACGCGTGTGTATTGCCAGTGATGACATACGGAACTGAAACGTGGCCGCTTACAATGGGCCGCTTAAGAAGGCTCAAAGTCACTCAGAGGGCAATGGAGAGGGCTATGCTCGGAATCTCCTTGCGTGATCGTGTCAGAAATGATGAGATCCGCAGGAGATCTAAGGTCACGGACATAGTCCAAAGAATTGCGTGGCTGAAGTGGCAATGGGCAGGGCACATTGCGATGAGAACAGACGGCCGTTGGGGTGGACAGGTCCTTGAGTGGAGGCCACGCGCAGGAGGCCGCAGTCGTGGCAGGCCTCCCACCAGGTGGACCGACGATCTGATAAAGGTCGCGGGAGTCCATTGGATGCGGGTGGCACAGGACCGATCTGTGTGGAGAACTTTGGGGGAGGCCTATGTCCAGCAGTGGACGTCTATTGGCTGAAATGATGATGATGAAGCCATCTGATTCGGAAGAAGTGAGGTTAGTATTTTCTTATTGTTTTTTTAAGTCGATAGGTATAAATTAATCGTAATATCAAAACCAAGACCTCAGCATTTATGTATGTGAAGACATAGCGATACTATGCCAGTAGGGTTAAATAGTGAATTACGTTACCCGGTTCAAATGTTAAATTTTATCAATCTAATACACTAGAGCTCTTGTACATGCAAGATCCACGAATAACGTTATTTCATAATATCAATTACAGCTCGCCGTCGTGTAAACGTGCAAGGAAAGGTCCTAATAAAAAGAACCCAGTCGAGGCTTCGGAGGAGTCTAAGAAGAAGTCCAGGTTTGTTTCTACTTTTGATAACAATTTTTTAAGTCAGTTCTAAATAAATGTAAATGTTTCAATAATATGAAACAATAAAATAAACGCCCTTTTGCTAAATAAATCGCTGAAAGAATAAAATATAGCAAAAGAAATATTCTTTATTAAATTTAAGTCCATACAGAACATTTATGAATGAACTAGTGGCCCGCCCTCGCTTCGCTTCGGTATTTTAATTTTTTGAACGAAGTAGAATTCACAACAATCAAAGTAATTAGCAAAAAGAAGTTTTACTGATACTTATAGGATTGATAATTTTGGTGATCGTAAACCTTAATGAAGGAATCTCAAAAAGATTCGATTTAAAAAATGCTGGAAACTCTATAACTTTACTTTGTCAAATTAAATCAGTTCCCCGTTCACCCCTATAGGTGGGGACTTTTATAAAGTTTATATGCAAAGCCTAAATACCTACCAATTTTCAAGATTCTAGCTTCAAAAAATGACAATACTTCGTTTCAACCCCCTTTCTCCCCCTTTTTAGGTTGAAGAAAAAAATAACGAATTCACTTTCATTACATTTGTATGCAAAGCCCAAATACCAAGTTTCAAGAATCTAGCTTTAAAATTGACAATACGGCGTTTTATCCCCCTTTCTCCCCTTTTTAGGTTGAAGAAAAAAAATGCCGAATTCAATTTCTTTATATTTGCATGCAAAGCCCAAATACCAATTTTCAAAGCTCTAGCTTTAAAAATGACGAATTTTCCATACGACGTTTTAACCCCCTTTAACCCCTTTGTAAGCTGAAGAAAAAAAAATGCTGAAATTACTTTCATTTAATTTATATGGAAAACCCAAATACCAATTTTCAAGACTCTAGCTTTAAAAATAATAAATCTCCCATACATTATTTTAACCCCCATTTCACCCCTTTATGGCTTAAATTTAAAAAAAAACTAAAACAGGTCAATTTTTATTTTTAATAAACAACCATAATCCAAATTTTCAAATCTCTAACATCAAAATTGAAAGACTTTCATACTAACGTAAACCCCCCCTTTCACCCCTTTAGGTGGTGAATTTCGCAAAACCCTTTCTTAGTGCGCGCCTACATAGTAAGAACTACCTATGTTTCAAATTTCATGATTTTAAGTCCAGTAGTTTTGGCTGTGCGTTGATAGATCAGTCAGTCAGTCAGTCAGTCAGTCACAGGCCGAGGCGTTACCTCTTTATTAATAGTACTAGTGGCCCGCCCTCGCTTCGCTTCGGTATTTTAATTTTTTGAACGAAGTAGAATTCACAACAATCAAAGTAATTAGCAAAAAGAAATTTTACTGATACTTATAGGATTGATAATTTTGGTGATCGTAAACCTTAATGAAGGAATCTCAAAAAGATTCGATTTAAAAAATGCTGGAAACTCTATAACTTTACTTTGTCAAATTAAATCAGTTCCCCGTTCACCCCTATAGGTGGGGACTTTTATAAAGTTTATATGCAAAGCCTAAATACCTACCAATTTTCAAGATTCTAGCTTCAAAAAATGACAATACTTCGTTTCAACCCCCTTTCCCCCCCTTTTTAGGTTGAAGAAAAAAATAACGAATTCACTTTCATTACATTTGTATGCAAAGCCCAAATACCAAGTTTCAAGAATCTAGCTTTAAAATTGACAATACGGCGTTTTATCCCCCTTTCTCCCCTTTTTAGGTTGAAGAAAAAAATGCCGAATTCAATTTCTTTACATTTGCATGCAAAGCCCAAATACCAATTTTCAAAGCTTTAAAAATGACGAATTTTCCATACGACGTTTTAACCCCCTTTCACCCCTTTGTAAGCTGAAGAAAAAAAAATGCTGAAATTACTTTCATTTAATTTATATGGAAAACCCAAATACCAATTTTCAAGACTCTAGCTTTAAAAATAATAAATCTCCCATACATTATTTTAACCCCCATTTCACCCCTTTATGGCTTAAATTTAAAAAAAAACTAAAACAGGTCAATTTTTATTTTTAATAAACAACCATAATCCAAATTTTCAAATCTCTAACATCAAAATTGAAAGACTTTCATACTAACGTAAACCCCCCCTTTCACCCTTTTAGGGGGTGAATTTCGCAAAACCCCTTCTTAGTGCGCGCCTACATAGTAAGAACTACCTATGTTTCAAATTTCATGATTTTAGGTCCAGTAGTTTTGGCTGTGCGTTGATAGATCAGTCAGTCAGTCAGTCACAGGCCGAGGCGTTACCTCTTTATTAATAGTATAGAAGATAGATATCATCCATGAATTATTCGGAAAGTCATCTACTCAATTCAATTGATTAATGGTATCTATTTCATTATTTTACAGTTTGAAGACTATCACCAGCTCCATAGCAAAAGACTTGTTTGGAGACGAGAACGAGCCGCCAAAACCGGGTGAGCAGCAGCCGCTATGGTCATCGTTGTCGCGGCGCGTCACCGGGGGAGTTACCAGGCAAGCGGCTTTGTTCGATGACGGATCCGTTTTTGTCGGCATTCGTGTCTTCAATACTGCCGACATTCACGAACTGTCACCCTACGAGCGATACGATAAGTGGAGCTCTCAACTGAGGCTCCAAATCGACGTGGAAGACCCTCTTTGGCGAGATTTAAAAAGAGTTTTTGAAAGTAGCAGAAAAAGGTTTAAAAGTGAACCGATGTATTACGCTGACAAGAAAAAATAAGTTTTATACGTATAAATAGGTATTACTTATTTTAATTAGACAATCCATCCGATAATAATACACCGCGTCACTTTTAAACTTTTACTGTCGCTTAAAAGGCAATGCCTATTGTAACACGTCGTTACCTATTTTGTTTATACTCCAAAAAATAATTAAAATTTAACATTAATCTTCCCACTTTTTATACCACTAACGCCATCTAGCGTTAGTTGTTGCAACTTCTTTCCCGGATTCTCAGCGCTTTTCTGTCATTCAATATTTTAATCTATTTTTCAGTCTTAAACTGTTCATCCTCAAAATAAATATTATATTTTTCATAATTAGATATTGTTCTTCTTCTAATTGAGATTTCAATTATTTATTGAACTCAATAATAATTTGTAATACGTTTTGACATATTGTTGGGCCGTACGTCCATACATGTCTTTGACTTAAAAAAAAATACAGATTCCCTTTGGTCGATCAATCAAATTGCGCTTGTCATTTTTCATTTGGACGCAGGGCGTCGATATTAATTTATAATTATTTTCTTATTTGGTGATATCTGAACTAAACATCAAAAATGTTGAAAAGTTTGCGCCGGGAGTGGCTATGCTGGCTATATAAGTAAAAATGATATTTTATTCGCCTTTTTCTGACGTCGCCGGTAAGTTGGCATGGGTGATTACGTAACTCTCATCTTCACATTTCTCATGTAATTCCCACATGTGCTAAACCAATTTTCATTGTTTTAGGCTACGGAATGTTCTGATAATTAAGTTTTTTTTCTATAAAATAAACTGATGGGCTGAATCAGTACATCGCATCACTTCTTCCTCATGGGTAAGCACGCTTGCTTATTACTTTCTATTTTTCTTTTGTTCTACGCCTATTACTGCGTTTTGATACTTTTGTGCATCTATTGTTGTGCACTGAAGATTTTGGTTTGTCGCATCGCACCACGTGTTGTGTTATGTAACACTTTTTTTTCTCACAGCTGCACCATCTTGTGTTGGCTTGCTGTGCTAATGCTTTCTTTGTGTGCACATTTCAGGCATACAAAGCCCTCTTTATCCAAGGATGTTGGTCTGGCGTTCCAACGAGCACCCCAGGATTTATAACCGGTCAGCCATGTGTGCTGATACTTGGAGGTGTCTCCGAGGGCTTCGTGGGACAACATTATCCGTATCTACCTAGCATTAAGTATTATGTAATGCTACTATTAAGGTACCCATTTTAATTTTATTATTTCTACTCCGGAGTAAGAACATCCTAACTAATATTATAAATGCGAAAGTAACTCTGTTACTCTTTCACGCCCAAACCACTGAACGGATTTAAATGAAATTTGGTATACAGGTGATCTAGACCCTGAGAAAGAACATAGGCTACTTTTTATTGCGGAAAAGGGGGTTGTAAGGGGTTAAAAGGGGGGTAAAACCTTTTCCACGCGGACGAAGTCGCGGGCGGCCGCTATTTTCTATATAACCTAAATAATATCTTTGAGTAAAGTAAGATAGCTTATTTTATATAAGCAATTCTACATCTAATCTATAATGAGTTAGATACTTTTTTATTATATTCTATTTGTTAGGATTAACCTTCAAATAAAAATAAATTTCCCTTTTTTTAACCTTAAAAGAAAATTAACTTCAACCTTTTGTTATTATTCTGAGAATTTAAAACAACTGTCCTTGTTTTATCACATAATAAATATTTTGTAACTTAGAATAAACTTACCTGTTTAAGTTTAATTTTAACTCTTAAAATTAAGTGTTTAAAAGCCAGAAACAAAATTTAACTATTTTAATTGCATGTAGAAATATTTACATTGGTTTTAAAATATACATTCAGCCCTCATACATAAAATCTTTTTATTCAACTTTCCCTCTATTCTGAAAATTTCTTTCTTGCTTAGATAGTTAAAGTAAGTGGCGCCCTCTCACAGCTTTTTGTTTAGATTCCTGTGAGCGCCTCAGGACCCACGGAGCTAGCTTTACATACAGCCTCATAATATCCTGGGCACACAGGTTACACTATTTTGTACGGAGCAGCATCTTTGTTTTTGCGGTTTCACCCACAGATTATATTTTTTAATGTACCTATAAAGTAATGTATATATATATTTTTTTTTTATGGCCTGTATTGTGTTCATGACACATTAAATTTTGCCAATGTCAAGTGTAGTTTGATAAAGTATAGTCAACAGTCGAAGTCAGTCGAAGTCACAGTCACTCAATAAAACGCCGGTGTTTAGCGTTTTAATGTCCTAAGGATTCTGTGGAGACTATTTTTAACAAAGCCGTAGGTTTTAAGACTCTATTAGGTCAAAGCAAATTGTTCACGTGAAAACTCACTCGACACCAATAGCAGTGTTAAAAACGACACAATTCAATGATTCTTATATTAATATCACCCTGCGGCACTTCACTGCACAAAGTAACACCAAATTTGTACACTAAAAACCACTAGATACTAATTAAAATCTTTGGATTGCATCAGCCGATGCGGCTTGTTTCACAGTTACCCACATAATCCATAAAATTTTATGTTACAGTATTTTGAACTAAAATAATAAGTTTTTGTCGATGTGACAGCGAAAAACAAAAAGTGCGTCAAAATTAGGCATTGGCTTTATTTGTTACTCGTACATTATAATTTTAAATAGGTATAAACTTTTCCATATTTTTACAATATGTCTAAAAATAAGAGTATTTTTTGTTCAGTATGTCAACAATCGATTTTAAGTAAAGCCTTCCCAAGTCACATACGTAGTACTTTGCATAAAAATAATACTGCGGTCTACTTTGATACAGGAATTGAGAAGGTTGGTTCTGCGTTTAAAGGACGCATTGTTTCTTATCCACAGACTAGATAGTAGATACTACGTATCAGACAACCGACTAACGTCCATTCGAATCGGCACGTTTAGGAAGGGGTCCAGTGTCATCTGACAGCTTTTTTTTTTTTTAATTTTGCTTTGGTTGCACGCAAAGGTGGCACACACAGCCAGATTATTTATTTGGTAGGAATTTTATCATGAAGCATTTTTTTATTGCTATTTATTTTGAGATGGGGGTATGTATGAAATAAAACAATATAATCACTTATTAAATGATTTATTTTTCAATTTTTTCTTATATTTATTAAATGCTTTCTGTTGCATATTCGGCAATGACGGTCTGTTCGACAATCTCACGACGTCAGTCCCCTTTAAAATTTTGTTAATGGTATTGCACCAGTTCATTATGGTAAATCTCACAGTGATGTTTATAAAATCGTCCATTATTTTTTCTTTGTGTTCAGCACAATCAAGGAAATGAAACGTATATTTATTATTAATATATTTATTTACTTTTCTTGATATTTGATTAAGATGTCCGTTTTTTTCTAAGAAACAATTCGTTTCTTTTATTATTGTGCTGAAACACCTCACTGCTCCTTCAGATGGGTATTTAAGACGCCTTTTTAGCGCTGCTGTATATTCCCTATGACCAATCCAGTCGTGAATGCCAGAACTCACAGAACTAGTTAAACTATTCTGGCATTCACGACAGGTGGTCCCGGATAGCACTTTTCCGACGACCCATCCCGCAGTGTAAGCTCGCGAATGAGTACTCATCCTCTCTCGGCGGGCTTCCTCAAGAACATTGTGGACATTATTATTCATCCTTTCCCGGCGGGCTTCTTCAGACACATTTTGAACCTTATCTGTTGCTGGACGACTCAGCTCATTGTCATTTGTCTTTTCAAAAACTGAATTGATATTTAATATTTGGTCTGATGAATCGTCCTCACAATTAAAACTATCACTGTGAAACTTAATCAGTCTAGTAATTAATAGCGACTTAAACGTGCAATTGAAGTTATGGCAGTTTGGATCGTTGTTACGATAATTGTAGGCCCTTACTTGACCAAAAAAGTTTTCGATTGGGTCAGAGTTAAAATATCTGGGCCTCATGCAAAATAATTCATTATCTTTAAAAAACTGCCATAACTTCATATAACTTTTCAATGTTGTTATGAAATTTTTTAAACTGGGGACTGTCTTTTGTACACCGTTTTCGTCTATAAATTTCATATTTTCTAATTTTTTAATGGCCTCCACCCAAAACACGTGATGGTCGGATCCTTCTCGAACTGCTTGACGAAGCGGTTTTCCTTTGCTCACTTGGCTCAATGTTGAACACCCATTCACACTGTCAAACAATTTGTCCAGGAACAGCACAGTTTCAGCGGTGTTTTTAAGTGTGCTGCTCACTGGTCTGCCATCTACGTATGTTGCTGAAATAAATAGATTAATATTAAAAAAATATATCTATCACACAATATCATATAAATTGATCTGATTCTGAGATCAGTAGGTTATATGCACCTGTGTTACGCATATCAGAACCAACTGTGGTATTACAATATCTTAAATACATAATATTTACACCCAGAGACAGACAGAACAAACACAAACATTCAAATTTCTGAAGCCAACCAATCTAATGAAAGTTTGTTGACTGATTGCAGATATAGTCTGCGGCTGCGTCTGAAACTGTAGTTATGACCTTATGTGCGCAGAAACCAATTTTAAAAGAAAGTCTATTTTTTATAAGTGCGCAAAATAACGGTCATCGCTATACTTTCATGCCGCCAGCTAAGTATACAGCTTATGGAAAAAAAAATTCATCACATGAATGTTTGTCCTAAGTGGGAATCGAACCTACGACCCCCGGAACTTAAGATAAGGTCACAAGGTACTGTATGCGCCGTCCCGTCGAGCCAGTGAAAAATAACTACAATATTATCTTTGAGAATGTTTTCTCTTTTTTTGAAGTCGCATAAACATTATCTTATTTTCCCAAAATGGATACTTACCAAAATTTGCCGTATAAGTCAGAGCTGCAGCTACAGTGCTGCTTAACACTTTGACGCAGTTTTTGACCTGAAAAGCAAATAGTAAATTAATAATTTGCTTTAGATTGAATCGAACTATAATCAGATGAATGTAATGTATTTTAAACCGCCTGTTTACTTATAACACTGTGACTAAATTGTTCCTTACCTTCATCTTTTTTATCTTATCAGGTACAACACATTGGTCATTCAGTTTGTGTAGCATTCTTGATTCTGTGTGGTTGCAGTCCGTTTCGTACACATCTAAAATGTCTTGCCACTTTGAAATTTTTCCGTCTATTATTATGTTTTTTGTTAAAAAATTGTTTCTTAATCCTTTTATTAAATGTGATGGATCATATATTATATTCAGATTTACTCCTCCTATGTTCAGAGTGCCATCTGAAATGGAAAAAAATACAGTTAGGTTGGTAGGTATGTGATCTAAAATTTACTTATCATAAATAAGTAATAAGTACAGAATCATTATACTTAATCTACCTGGGTTATAATTTTGCAATATTTGATCGCGTCTTGTATCTTTTTTCATATTATTAATTGCTGATTGAAAGGCAGCGCCTTGGTCGCAGATTAATGCGATTGGATTGAGTCCCAGATCCACAACAGCTTCAACAATTTTTTTTATCAGGTTTTTTAGTACAACTCCAGATGTGGCACCTTTACAAAAATAAAAACATAAAGGTTGTTGCCATTTATGAACGGCACCACGCAACATGAATACGAGAGCGTGATCAGCTATCTCATTGGTTTTCTTTTCCAGGTGTACATAGCCATTTATAGCGTCTTTATGTTTCTCGTATGTAAGCGCAGCATCCAGGGACATTTCGTCAAAGATGATAGAGCACATCTTTTTTTTAGGGTCCCACTTGTTAACCTGAAAACGAAATAAAAATTAAGTGGATAAATTTCATGACAGTGATATTAAAATACTATTCTTCTGCTCTCTCTCTTTAAAAATATTTAATGTAAAATAATTTACTTACTTCTGTTTTCAATAGATTGAATACTTGAGGGTTGATCCCCGGTTCCATAATCAAATTAGCTATCATCTCATTTAATGTAGATTTTGAAGGCAGGATAAAAATTTTGCTAAGGAATCTATAGCATTTTGGACTCTGCTTCATAATTGATAAGCATATCACTTTCTCATCCATAGAATATCGTCGCGCATTTTTCTTTTTAGTGCACAAATTTACTTGCATTGCTAGAAATTTTCTAGCATGCGGGTTCATATTTCTTGTCAGCTTTTCAAGCGATGTTTGCCGGCAAAATTTTATTGCATCTTTAGTCCTTTTATGGAAGCTTAATTGCTTTTTAGCTTTTTTAAATTCTTTATAAATTCTTTGGCACAATGGGTCCAATTCGCTGCTTTTGGCTATCAACCTTTTACGGGAGCTGGAGGACTTCATATTGGAAACATCACATCCTTTAAAGAAAAATATAATGTCAGAAATTAATAGTCATTATAAAAGGTTCATTAGTTCATACAGTGTTTCAAAATTTCAAGTATTTAATTGGAATGTTATGAAAATTAAAATACAAATAAAACAAGACCTTACCAGGGTGCAGTTTACTAGGAATTCTGGAGTGGTCAGGTTCAGACATTATTTGTGCCTGAGAACCAGAAATTGCGTTTGCTTCATTCAGAGACTCTATACCTGTAAACAGTATTTCATAGATACACGCCAACCATGGAACAATTCTATTTCACGGAAAATACCTGGCAATCCACTAGTACCCACCCACATAATATATGGGTTGGTACAGTAAGCTGGTAAAGTAGGTAAGAATCATATTTAAACACACAATTAAAATCTTACCGATTTCTGGTAATATTGGAATCTCTGGATGACTAGCTGTTGAGATTGAGGCAACAGCATTTGATCCAGACAATGGTCCACATCCTACAGACAAAACAAACAATGAAAATTTGCCAGTGTATGTATAGATAGTAAATGCTCTCGAAATAATGAATATGCACAAAATCTCACCAGTATGCAGTTTACTCCGGAATTCAGAATGATCAGATGTTGTCATAGATTGACCTTGAGACTGGGCAGATATATTCAATTCCTTCAAGGGCTCTCTGTATGCCTGTTGGCCTGTTGACAGTATTACAAGTTACTACAAGAATCTCAAATTATAAGAAGAAATATCAAACTTAATGTAAGTGTTACTGGCCAAACCCATTTCAGCCTGAACAGGTATATTATAAGTATTAACGTAACATAATATAGATAGTCTACTTACTAGATTTGTGTTCCACTTCAGCCGGTTTGCAATAAGCATGATCATAGTGCCTCTTTCGTGAACAATAATTGTGCTCGTCTTGAACAGGATTTCTTTCTGTAATTTATTAAAAAAAAATCATTTTCTTGAAAAAAATATGATAGGTAGGTACTTATCATATTGTTTGTAAAAACATTCCGCAATCGATTGCAACGAAAAAAAATGTGCGCGAGTGATTAGACGACCAGACGAGTTGTTGTTGTCTGCGGCTTAAACTTATGGCGCAAATATTATGTAGTTATTATAATTCAATGTATGATAGCCAAGCCGTGAGCCAGTAGGAAAAAAATCGATAAAAATTTACATACGTGTATATTCCATAGATGATGTTGTGCTTCTGGTTGAAATTTCATCATTTGTAAAGACTGATGGATATGCTTCGGCCATGAGTCGGGATTTAGATGTAATAAATCGTGCTTCAAAGTGGTTACTGCACACCACACTAACACCAGGGACCAAGTTTTCCACATCACAAACACGATTGAGATGTTTCAACCACTCATCGAGTCTTTTCTCATTCACTGGTATTTTATATAAAATAGCGTCCTGTCGCAAACTGTTGCAACTGCCAACGCAACACTTTCGTTTCCTAGGCATTTCACTTCACGTAAACTCACCAGTTTAGGAAGATTTTATTACAATACAAATAATGCGGAGAGGATAGGTAGTCACTCGATCGACACAAAATTTGTTTGTAACAGTTAGTTTGTAATGAACGAATGTTAAGAAAAAGTCAATGTCAATAACAGTATTCATTCAGCACCTTCATTCATTCATTCATTCATATTTGCCCAAAAATGCTGGCTCCCTGTACCACAGATTAAACAACGAACCAATTTAATCGCTTTGTGTTGAACGGGCGTGTTCTTATCGCATAAGCGCGGAGCGCGCGCGCACGGCCGACGGCTGTGACGTGGCCGCTACGTCACCGGCAGACTACTTGCAGGCAGCCTCTTCAAGGCTGCGCGCGGTGCTAGACACAGCGATTTTAGAACATGTCAATATTAAAGTTAACTTTGAACTTTTTGTTAAAGTCATACAACCTAAAGATGATTCAATGGAGATTAAATCGTTTGCGACTAAAAATATTGCTTGAACTTGAACTTGAACTTTACTTTGAACTTTAGGCACCACACCCAGCCAGGACACAATGCCTGATTCCGGTCAAACCGGCACACCAGGGGGCGCTGTTTTGATGGAGGTAAGGAAGGACACGCTCCGGGATGGGAAAGGACGATCGGCTAGCCGCAACCGGCCGACCACAACCAGCCCGGTGTACACCGCTGCAACCAGTATAGGAACTTAGGAAGTGAAGGATTGCTGCATTAGGATGAGCGTTGGTGTGATGAGTTGGGCGGTCTGCCTTTGTGGCGTTTTCTTTCTTCATACTGGTTGTCCTGCTTCTTCATCTTCACAGATATCTGCCTCGCTGTCTGTTTCGGCGATGTCGAAAATCTCTCGGGCTTCGGTCTGTAGTTTTTTCCTGTCTTTTGCTAGTTCCCGCCATTCGTTCCTGGTTTTATTGTAGTAATTCATGTCGTGTGAAATTGAGTCGTTCCAGGTAAATATGGGTCTTCCAATTTTTAGTCTCCTGGCTTTAAACTTTAGTGCCGTATGTAGTATGTGTGGGGGCGTGCGTCGGAGTATATGACCGTAATAACACATTCTCAAGAATTTCACTCTTTTGGTTATCGTCTTTCCTTGCAATATTTGGTGGGTTTTTGTATTTTTTGGTGGATCTCTAGTGTGGTTGAGCATGTCACTCAGTATCATTCTTTCGTATCTCCTCAGCATCGATCTATTAGCCTTAGTGATAGCTGCTGCTTTTAATCCATAAGTCATTGTAGGTTCTATTATCATTTTGTATAAAATCCTAGCCGTTTTCCATTGCATCTTGGTTTTTTTAATTAGTGAGATAAGTGTTTTGGAGTTTTTCATTCCTTGTTTGCACCGTGTTCTTACTGTGTTTCTTCTGTTGTGTCCGGCGGTTATATACGTCCCTAGGTAGCGTATGTATTAATGTGTATGGTATCAATTATAAACAGGATATTACTGGACCTTTATACAAAACATCGATGAGAAAAAAGCATCATGTAAATATGCTTCTCATAGAAAAAGGCTCTAAGTCTCATTACTGTTTGATAAAAAATTTCACTAAACTGGTTCGAAGTCAGGTGACGAAACATCATGGAAAATTAAATTTTTGTCAGGACTGCTTATTATTTTTTAAATCAAATAAGAATCAGGTCGAGCATGAGTGCGGTGGAGTGGTAACAATTTTGCCTGAAAATAACACTTTTTTACAATTTGAAAATCATCAAAACATGCAAAACGTTCCATTTGTCATCTATGCAGATTTTGAAACGATTTTGCAACCGATTTCGGAGAATTCGGGAGCATATACCTCAAAAGTCCAGAGCCATATACCAGCTGCATTTGCCTATTATATTGTATGTAATCACGACAGTTCTCTCAACCGTCTTGTGACCTACCGAGGTCTCGACTGTGCTACACAATTTGTTAAGTTTTTACGAAAAGATATTATAAAAATCTATAGGAATATAGAGTTAGCTTCTGAACACCCTACTCCTATTATCTTTATCGAAGAAGATTTGAAAAAATTTGAAAACGCTGAATATTGTTATTTATGTTCCAATTTGTTAGTCGGTGACAAAGTGCGTGATCATTGTCACTTTACGGGTCGTTATCGTGGAGCAAGTCATTCTTATTGCAACTTGAAATTTCGTATACCCAAATTTATCCCTGTTTTCTTTCATAATTTATCTGGTTACGATTGTCACTTATTCATTCGTGAACTTAGTACTTTCCCTGGTGATATTAAAGTCATTCCAAAAAATAAGGAAAGTTATATTTCGTTTACTAAATTCATTCAACTTTCGAAAGAAAATTTTGTAGCGGTACGTTTTGTTGATTCTTTTAAGTTTTTGGGAACTAGCATCGAACAACTAGCTAAAAATCTTGAACAAAGTGATTTCATTTACTTACGAGAACTTTGTCAAAATGAATATCATGTACCCTTACGACTACATGTCCAGCTGGAAAGTGTATAATGAAACTTGTTTACCCCCAATTAGCTATTTTTACAACAGTCTTACGGATGAAGCTATTACGCAATCTGACTATGAACACGCAAAAAACGTATGGGATAGTTTTAACATACAAAACCTAGGACAATATACTGACTTATATGTGAAAAGTGATGTTTTAATATTATCTGATATATTCGAAAAGTTTCGTAAAACATGTAAGCATAATTATGACTTGGATCCTGCATTCTATCTTACGGCTCCAAGCCTAAGCTTCGATGCTATGCTATTAAAGACAAATGTCAAACTGGAACTTCTTACCGATTTAGAAATGATACGAATGATCCAAAGAGGTATTCGTGGAGATATTTGTTTGTGTTCGAACAGGTATGCTAAATCTAATAACCAATATCAGGATGATTTTAATCCCTCTGAACCTAATAATTATTTGGTGTATATCGATTGTAATAACCTGTATGGTTATGCCATGTGTAGTTATTTACCTTATGCTGAATTCAAATTTCTCAGTGAGAAAGAATGTCTCAAACTAAACATTTTGAACATCCCGAATGATAGCGATTACGGTTATATTCTCGAGGTTGATCCAGAATATCCTATCAGTTTACACGATTGGCATAATGATCTTCCATTTTGTGCTCAGAACTATGCTCCTCCAGGCGCTAAGAATAAGAAACTCATACCGAACTTGTTTGACAAATATAATTATGTCATTCATTATATTCACTTGAAAACATGTATAGCTCATGGGTTACGTCTTAAACGAATTCATAAAGCAATATCATTCAGACAATCTCAGTACCTTAAACAATACATCAACTTAAACACACGTCTGCGAAAGATGTCAAGCTCAGTGTTTGAGCAAGATTTTTTCAAATTATTAAATAATAGCATTTTTGGAAAAACTTTAGAAGACACAGAACGTAGAGTTGACGTAAAACTTGTAAGTACGTGGGAAGATAAAAGAAATAAAACAAATAAATGCCATTCAGCCCAACAACTCATATCTCGTCCTAACTTTCACAGTGTGTCAGTTTTTGATGAAAATTTGGTAGCCATACAATTGAATCGTGAAAAAATTGTTTTGAATAAACCTATCTACATAGGATTCGCAGTATTAGAGATTTCGAAAAATCACATGTACAACTTTCACTATTCAGTAATGAAAGATTTCTACAAGAACAATTTATCTCTATGTTACACAGATACGGATAGCCTTTTGTATTCAATAAGGACAGACGACTTTTATTCTGACCTGAAAAATAATTTCGTACGTTACTTTGATACAAGCAACTATGACTCAAACAATTGTTTTAATATTTTTCCTAGGAATAAGAAAGTTCCTGGTTTATTTAACGACGAGTTAGGCGGCAAAATATTATTAGAATTTGCAGGATTACGATCTAAATTATATAGTTTAAGAACGGCAGATTACGAGTCAAAGAAAGCAAAAGGAGTTAAAAAGAATGTTACAAAAAAAAATCATTTTGCCGACTACGTTCATGTTCTCTCAACCGGAACAGAGCTGAGAGGTAAAAACGTTCATTTTAAATCTATTAAGCATCAAATTTTCACAACGGAACAAAACAAGGTAGCGTTATCACGAAAAGATGATAAGCGATTTGTGTTGAAAGATAACATATCAACTGTGTCCTGGGGGCATTACAAAATTACAATTTGAAATCTATATCAACAAATTGTTTCTTGATTTTATTTTAAATGTGATTAAATAATATAAAAGTATTATACCTACTCGCACTTAGTTCGTTTGCTCAGGATCGGAAGGATCTTGGTAGCATTGGCAATGTTGTGTAGAGGTGGCAACAGATCAACCTAACTAAATATAAAAAAATCTATAATTTATTATGAATCCTATGTCTAAGACGTAGAGTTCAAATTTGATAAATTCAACAGATTTGAGTAGATTGACCTTTTGTTGTCTGTATACTTATGGCTATCACTGGTTCATATACTTAGAAATATGTGTATACCTATTGGTTATTGTAACTACTACCAAGTATAAATAAATTTAAGGTATGTCTAATTAATTAAGATTTGATATTTATATTGTATTTACTGCAACAAAATAATATCACGTAATGTATTGTTTCATTTACTATCCCTAATACCGTTTATTCCATTAATCCCCACCAACGAATCCCCACCAGTGGGGATTGTTATTTTTTTTTCTAGAAATCCCCACTAGTTAAATTACCTCAACTTAGTGGGGATTTTTGGAAAAAAACCATCCCCACCAAACGTTGTAGAATCTAAATAATTAAACAAAAGTGCGTTAATTAATACGTTTAATTAGATATGCAATTATGTCAAAACTAGCTTTCATTACAAATTGTTTGCATTGAAACAAAAATCAAAAATATTTACAACAATCAACTAGATTCATAGAAAACCTATTAACACTATAATAGGCTCACGTTAACGGATTTGCTAAATTAATCATCTCATTCTTTCCAAAAAAAGTGGTACTGTAATATTGCCATGAATTAACTCTTCTTGAGCAGCTAGAATAAACTGATCTCTTTCTTTGCTCTTTTGTGATCGCTGGTTGCGACGGTGACTTTGGTTAGCGCTTCTTTTGTAAAATAAAGCATCTTCAAGCAAAAAATGCAGAAGTTTCAATAAGCTTGGTTTTTTTTTCGATATAGCCGCATTTAGCTTATGGTGCCACCCTTCCAAAAAGTTTGTGGTTCTGTGCCTCTCTCCGTAAACACATACTACTTTTATGAAATCTTCTTTTATCCATTGACTTAACATATACCGGCGAAAACGGTCACTATTTTGAGTGTCTGGGCTTTGGCTGGCAACGTAAAACCAGCCTTCTATAATTAGATTTTCCGGTAATAGTGGTAGTACTGCAGCAAGTTCAATTTGTCTCTTCAAAATAATGGATTTCGTCAGATTCAACTCTCGCCCCTTTTTCCAAATGGCTTTTTTATAGTGAAAAAAGCAACCTTTGACAGCTACATTCGGAAAGATCTCTTGTATTGGATTAATAGTTGCTTGTTCAAAATCGCATCTGAACGTTTGCGGCTCCCACATTGGTATAACAGATTTTATTATGGAAAAAACGATGTTATACGATTTTTGTGTTTTGTCACTCATCAATACATACAACAATGGTACGATATGTGTCTGGTCATTGGTGCTTCCATGATCACCATGTATTGTGTACAGTTGATAAAATGGCAAACAACAGCTTTTAAACGTCCCGTCATATAATATTAATATGCGAGTATTATTGTCGTTAAAGTCTGCCATGAGGAATGATTCAAATTTCAGAGGAACTGTAACTTCTGCGAGGTTCCTGAATTCTATTTTTTTAACTTGTGCCGTTGTATTTCTGTGGTTATACAAAGTACTCTTAATATTTTTAAAAAGAGGGAATTGTGATCTACTTAATTGAAAACCCGAATCGTTGTACGAAGCCGCTGAAGAATTATATGAAGTGGGAACATTTGGTAAGTCTGGAGTGGATATGTTCTTCAATTGTTTTATTTTTAAAGCTATTTCGTTTTTTTCAAAATCTGGTGTACATTTGTGGTTTTTCCATGATAATATTGGTATTCTGTAACAAATAAATAAACATACTTTTAAATATAATATTATGAAAATTTTAAATCAGCCGTTATGAATCACAATGCAAAGAAGTCAATTTCGGAAATATGATGTAAATAATACGAACTCACTTGAATAGTAATAGATCCATTACACTTTTCTTTTTTTCTTTTTGTACAGTGGCCAGCACATTAAGTTACTACAATTTGTCAGATTTCCTCAGTTGATATTGAACCAAACACGTTTGACATAAAAGTGAGGTTCGATTGAAGAAATTTGACAGATTGTAGTAACTTGATGTGCAGGCCACCGTACATTCCCAAATATCCGCACCATTTTTATATTTCTTTTTAAGACAATATAGATGTCCCGCACGCAAAAGAATTTTACTGTTTTGTTTGTGTATGTACTCGTAATCAATCATAGAGCTAGAAGAACTTTCTCCCATCATGGTTAATTTACATAATAACGTTATACACGATAGCAAAATCCCAATCGAGATCATACAATTTTTACAGGGAAAAACAATGGAAGTCAGATATTCAAAAATAGAACACTTTTTTTTTTACTTATCTATGATGCTTAGTAATGAGGTTGAACGCTAAGAAGGTTTATTCTCCTCGGCACTAACTTTTTAAAAAGTCGCCGTCGCAACCCGCGATCACAAAAAAAGCAAAGAAAAAGATCAGTTTATCCTAGATGCTCAACTAGAGTTAATTCATGGCAATATTACAGTACCACTTTTTTTGGACAGAGTGAGATGATTAATTTAGCAAATCCGTTAACGTGAGCCTATTATAGTGTTAATAGGTTTTCTATGAATCTAGTTAATTGTTGTAAATATTTTTGATTTTTGTTTCAATGCAAACAATTTGTAATGAAAGCTGGTTTTGACATAATTGCTTATCTAATTAAACGTATTAATTAACGCACTTTTGTTTAATTATTTAGATTCTACAATGTTTGGTGGGGATGGTTTTTTTCCAAAAATCCCCACTAAGTTGAGGTAATTTAACTAGTGGGGATTTCTAGAAAAAAAAAAAACAATCCCCACTGGTGGGGATTCGATGGTGGGGATTAATGGAATAAACGCCTAATACCTATTTTCATTTATGATCACAGAAATTTATGAAATTGTGTAAAAACTTCAAGTTAGAGAACTTAATTAATGTTTCTGCACGTGTAATCCTAATCAGGTCACACAAACTAAGTCGTTTTACAAATCTAAATGTAAAATACTTGTTGAAACTTGTTGACACTAACCACTACGCAGGTGTTGTTATGACTAATTAACTTACATTGCAAAATCACAATACAAGATGGTTATAATAAATTTGCAATGCGTTTAAGTAATTTACTCACTCTGTTCATAAATTTACCGTCAACCACACCAAATTCATTCGACTTGTAAGTACCTACCTATTATGTGATTTAAATAAAATTACAATTTAAATTAAATAAAATGTTGATCTTGATTTATTAAATTGTAATATGTACTAAAATGGAACTTATTTATTTCAGAATATGGATGATTCACCAGATATCATCTTCAGCCAATACGCACAAGATCCGTTGGAAAACTTCACCCAAAATTATGAAGAGTTGATAAGGAACCAGCTAAAAAAACGAAAGCAGAAACGTGATCTTCCAAAGAAGAAAACTGATATTTCTGCAAAGTCGTTCGTTATAAGTAAGGAACGTCGAGGTTATAAGATAATTCAGATAAAAATATTGGAATTGTCGAAAGATCCTCCATCGGATAATTCATCAGAGGATGATGAAGAGAGCATAGTGATTAGTGCCCAGTACATTGTTAAGGATCCTGTTGACGAAATTGTGGACATCACCGAAGGTTTAGTCAAGAAAATTTCAAAGAAACTTTGTGGTGACGTGTTGTGATGTAGAATTAATAATTTAATGTGTTTATTAGATTTACTTAATTTGTTGATACATATTATAAGATTTGTAAATAAATAGGTGAATGAAAGTCGTCTTCTTTTATTTTATACCTACTCATTAGATTTTTTGAAAAATAAAAGATTTTCTTGGAATGGAAAAATATTTATTAATAAAATCTTACAAAGTAACATTATTTTGTTAACACCATTTTTTAATACACAAAACATTTTTCAATGCACAATATTTTATGTGGTTAAAACAATTGTATACAAACATATTTTTACAGTATAGTTTACTTAGAGTTTCAAGATTAGGTATACCTTCAGGACTTATATCAAACACATTTTCATGTTCACATAATTCACGCACCCATTTAACTTTTTCTTCTCCTTTTACTATGATCTTGCGTTTGCTTAAGTAAGGTTTTATTATTCTTTGAAATTCTCTATAGTCAATGAGTCCTTCGCTCCATCGGAATCCTCTGTTTCTTTCTATCCACCAAACATGTTTCCGTTCTTCGAGAGTTAGGGTCGAGAATGGATATGGAGGCTTAATCAAAAATATTTGAGTGTGCTCTGACGTGCCTATTACTAATTCCTTTACTATAAACTTATTATTCCGATCTTTGAAGCCTTGCAAGTCTACAATGACCGTATTGTCATTCATGATAATTTCTTTACAATATTACTTAACGGTTTGTATTCAAATATGCAATCGTTCAGTATCAAACAGTAGGCAGAAGTCTGATCGGGTATCTCAGCATCGGTTTCTATTTCCAAGCGTACATCGATACACCCCTTTAAGGCTTCGTGTTGGCGAGAACAGTCAACAACAAACAAGGGAGCAATATCTTTAAACTCTCTCAAACCCAACAACGGTTCAGGTCGGCGTCCGTAATAAGACTGTTGAAATCTTGCATATTGATCGTATATTAATGAATATTTTTTTTTAGCGAAACTAATGTTTAAACTTTCGTATGGATAGTAGGTTGAATTAAGATAAACCCTTACGTCGCGTACAGCGCAATGATCGAATTCCGCCATAGACATGGTGGAATTTTGTTTACGATTCGTTTGTAAAGCGACCACAACCATTCGAGGTTTTTCAATCTGTGATGAAGTTTTAATAGACCAAGTATGTTTCCGGGTTTTAGGCAAGAATGGGTATTCGTACAGATCCCAATTACGAAATGCGACTGTTATCGCTCGATCTCTTTCTAAATGTTTTAACAAATTAATTCTTTCGCGGTCTGATACTTTGACATGCGGGACTCGCCAGACAATTTTATTTATTATTATGTCTTGAACAACTTCGCCAGCATTTAACTTTAAAGCATTAAGATTTGTGTTACTTCTTAAAAGAACTAATTCATGTTTACAATTCATAATGATTTTTTGGTAATCTTCTGCGAAACCTAATACTTTATTAAGTGGAATAGAGGCTGAAAATACACCATTAATAGTATTGGATATACCAGAAGGGGACCAACCCCAAACACTAGCGCATTTAGACTCATTATCATTTAACGATAGATATGATTTTATTGTGGTCGTAATACCTGCATTTTTGATTCTATCTATTTCAATACCGTTTATTTCATAACGGATGTCTTGAAATAAAAACAAGGCAGGATTGTTAACAAAATGTACATTTGTTACTCTTTCCTTTTCTTTTGTTGTACTGTTGTGTTTGTACACATCAGCTCTGCCCTCGATATACAAACTGCTGAGCGCAGGTAACACGTACAAATCTTGCTAATTAATCGGTATCCGTATTTCATCATTCTTGTTGAAACTTGTCACATATGGTTTGTATGAATAAAATTCAAAACTTTCAATGCTGTTGTCATGTGACGGAGATTGAGCGATATTTAAAACGTTCATTTTATCAACCCAAGTATTTTTAAAAATGCCTTATTTTTTTTAGTCAGCTTCTTTTTAGCGTAATGTGGTGCTCTTTTATGCGATGTTCTCTTCGAACTGATTTGATTTCGAGAGGTAGTAGGGTTTTTATTGAAATTTAACATTTTTTCCTGAAGTGTAAATACAGCTGGATCTCTTCACCACGTAAATTAATTTGTTTATTTTCTTCGTCTAACAATCTTATATTGATAGAAGTTATTGAACTTTGATTGACAGGAAAGTAGATTAAGTTTTTAGGTATTGGGCGATTTCGCTATAGATGACTTCCGACATGGTTTTTTAATCACGCTATTTGTTGTTTTTTTTTGTTATTAGTGCAAAGAAGAAAGTCTAAATATAATAATCAATTTATTTTTATTTCATTTTATACCATATCTTCTTTTTTGGCGCGTTTGAAAATATTGCCATCCGAAGAATTGGTATAAACTGTGAAATCATAACTAGCAACACTGGCGCGAAACAGTTGTTGTTGACAGTTTGAGGTTGTGTTTTACCGGCTAAACGTGAAGTGGCAATATTAATTTATCTTCGTCTTCCAAAAAATGTAAGTATTTGTTGTTATTTATTAAGAACAATTGATTGCTAGAATACACTATTTACATACACACTATTACACTATACAATTTGTTGCACCCGCGATAGAAAAGTTTACTTTTTTCACAAAAATAAAGAGCTAACGTTTTGAAACTTTCCAAAAGTAAGAAGAAATCAAAACCAATTTTAAATTATTTGTTTTTAAGAGTGTAATGAGTGTTAGGTTAAAGTTAACGATAACTTAAATTGGTTGCACCCGCGATCTCAATTTGAGATCGCGGGTGCAACTTTTTTTCACGTAACGTTTTTGGGTGATTAATTTATACATTTCCTTGTTTTGATAAACCTTGACTAATAATATATGCTGAAGACGATTGATGATATATATTTAATATGTGTATCTATATTATATTCTATATTTTTTACAGAATTATCAGTTAAAATGACAACAGAGGAACAGACTAAGGAGACTGCTTCGCAGAAATATAGGCGGAAGTTAAAAGAAAATCCTGAGCTTCATGCTGCACACCTCCAACGGGAAAGGGCTCGTGATCCCAAACGGAGAGAAGTAATGAAAAAGAACATGGAGACAGATGAAGATTTGAAAATATTGGCTAGAATCAGATCGAAAGAAAGAATGCAGGCAACTAGAAAGCGACGTAGGGAAGAACAATTTAAACAAACATCTCGTAGCTACAGCAGTCCTCGCACTCTAGGCAAGGCTGTGGCAAAGATAAAACGTAATCTACCAGCCAGTCCCACCAAAGCAGTGGAAGTTATAAAAAAAATAGCTTCTGAATTCAACATTGCTGCATTGGACAAAAATGACGTCCCTAAACTAGCGCCTCGAAAGCTAACGGATGAAGGGAAAAAACTAATTTGTGTTTTTAATAATAGGGATGACATTAGCAAACAAATGCCTGGCATAAAAGATGTGAAGACAGTCAAGTCCAATACAGGAATGAAAATGCGAGTCCAAAAAAGAACAATGATTATGAGCATTCGAGAAGCCTTTGAAATTTTTAAAGAAGCTCATCCTGAAATATCTATAGGCAAGACTGTTTTTTATAATGAGAGACCAGCTCACATTCTGACAATTAATGATACTTCTCATAATGTTTGGCGTATGTACAACGCACTCAAATTATATTAATCTTCTTTCGGCTATTCCGAAACATGCGACAGACTTTCCCAAAACTCACCAAGAGCTTCTGAAACAGGTATCATGTAGTGTCGACAATGAAGACTGCATGTCCAGTAGTTGCGATGCATGTAAAGAATCCAACATTTGGGATATCACTCTAGATTCCAATCCCTGTGTTAATTGGAAGGCCTGGATCTTTCAGAATCAGAGACCAAAACAGATTGTAATTAGCAAACCTTTCAATGAAGCACTAGACGAACTACATGACAGCACTGGTAAATTCAAGCTACATTCTTTTGTTAAAAAAGTTCAATCCGATTACTTCCAAAACATAAAAGAAGGCCTGACCAATGAGAAAGCTGTCATACAAATAGATTTTGCCGAGAATTATGCGTTAATTAGTCAAGACGAAATACAATCAGCACATTGGTCACATGCACAAGTCACGCTTTTCACGTGTTGTATTTGGACTACCGACAAACTTCATTCCTTGGTCATAGTAAGCGATGAACTAAGTCACAATAAATATACTGTGCATCTCTTCCTCCAAAAAATATTTGAGTACATCAAGTCAGTCTCTGATGACATTACATATTTGTATATCTTCAGCGACAATTGCGCTGCTCAATTTAAGAATCGATATGTAATTGCAAGTATGAATTCACTCAAAGCAGAATATGGATTCGATCACCTCGAATGGAACTTTTTCGCTGCCTCACACGGAAAAGGTGCCGTTGATGGAATTGGTGGAAGTGTCAAAAGATCAGTGTGGATCACGGTTAAGTCTCGAAAAGCCATCGTTAACAGTGCCCTAGAATTCTATAATTTAGCACGCAGTCTCTCAAAGAACATCATCTTTAACTTTGTAGCCAAGGAAGAAGTTAAAGAAAAGATAGCCATGCTGGATGATCAATGGGAAGGGCTGAAAAATATACCAGGAATTCAATCCAAACATTAGTTTCAATCTGAAGAGGCTCATAGCTTTCTGTGGCGCGCACTTCTCTGTCTCATTTTAAATGCACATTGGTTCTGAAGTCGCTAAAACCCACCGCTAGTACAGATAGTGACCAATGGGCCGAAGAAGAACTAGAACCTCTTACAAATTACAAATCAAATCCTGATATATCTGTTCCTTCAGTTATCAGATCAGATCAGTCGGATCAGAGCAAATCTTAATTGCCACTTAAAAAGAAATTGCGCTTTTCTGATGTTTACAGTGATAACACTGATTCAGATAATGATTTTATAAATGATGGAATTTTACCATCAACGTCTTCACAAGCTTCAAAATTATCACCAGAAGCGTGTCCTGAAACTACTACTGTCCAAACTACAGTCTTACTAAAAATATTTGCGCTGGTGTGTATGTGCTTGTACAATTGCTCTGCAAAATCGGCAAAAAAAATACTCAATATCGTTATGTATGATTGTGATATGGATAAAGATGGAGAAGTTAGAGTACAATTTATGACGACGGTTGATGGCACACGATTTACAAAAATCGTTAATGACATAGCAGACGTGCAATTTGATGATATTATCGCGAAGTTGGAAGCGCCAAAAAAAAAATACTGATGGAAATAATATTTTCATAGAATTTCCGGCAATTATTGACGTATTTCAAAAGAAATAATTATTTTAAGGGACAAAATAAGTATAACTGTTAGTAATTAATATGATTTGATCTCTTATTTGGTTCCTATATAAGTAAAATGGATGTTTATGTTCACTTAAATTAGACCGGTTGCACCCGCGATAATTTTGTGTTGCACCCGCAATTATTAGAAAAAAATAATCATTGTTTATTTTTGTTTTGTTTAGAGTTTTTATTTTATGTTCTTTGTTACTTTAATATATTTCAAAACTTTAAGGCATAATATATTAAATATGTAAGAATTAACAGATTTATGTGTTTTTTGTTTGTGATTTGGAAAGGTTGGGCCAAACTTGTTACACCCGCGATGGCAATTTGAACCTTTCTCCTAGCTTTTAAAGTACTATATTAAAACATTTGTTAATTAATATAAAATAAACATATTCAAATGTAGGCTTTCATAGACTAATTAAATTAAAAATGTTTTTTATTTCATTAGGTTAAACTAAAACAGGCGTCTAAATGTTGCACCCGCGATAATGGAATGACCCTATTTCTATTATTCGATAACCAGGTGGTACGTTCGGCACAAATTCATAAATTATATGACTTGCTTCTCCGTTCACAAATGACCCGCTCACAATATTACATTCGATGCGTACTATGGTTGTTGGTAAAATGTTGACAGGATATTGAGATTCAGTTTTTATATTCGCTTTTACAGTTTCAAGACCAAAACCCAAAATCTTACCAATCGAATCTGTTTTATCGAAATAAACATTTTCCGAACAATAAATACACGTTTTTAAAGTATTGTTGTTAGGGACCATTCAAGTATTACGTAAGCATCGATGGGGGGGGGGGGGTCTGGGCACTGCTTACTTTTGATAAATTCATGAAGGAAAAGTTTATTTTTTCGACCATTTTTGCTGACAAGGGGGGGGAGGGGGGTTAAATTTCCCAAAAAATCTGCTTACGTAATACTTGAATGGTCCCAAAAATTTATTATTTCTTTCATCTATATTGGGAATAGAGTTGAATGTAGAAAAATACAGAAGACCGCACTCATACTCCTCACTTAATTCTAATGTAGGAGAGTAGTTTGTTGTTGAACATGCGTCTCTACCAGTTATCGACACAGTGAAAGACATGTTTATACTGAACACGATTCTTTATTTTATCCTTTATTTAAATGTTTTTTCCAATAGTTTTTAAAAAAATTTAAACAGAGATGACCACAATTTATAGTACCAAACTTTTGATACCGTACAATATTATAACTAATTGTCATGTTTCTTAAATAATTTCTTAATTCTAATGGAGGCTTTAAGTCGCCAAAACTGTCAAAGTATTCACAGTAATTGTTATGTTTGACGTAGGCTACCCAGTGTGTTCTTGGACTATCAGAGCTATCCAAATTAAGTACCGCACATTCTATTTTTCTTGGCTTCAATGGAAGTGTATCTCTCATAAATACTCCCCGAAAATATGGAATGTCAGTAGCATGTTCTAATATATCTAAATCTGTTAGTGCACGTCTAGGCAGCCGTTTAACTAGTTTTTTGAAGGGTTTAAGTATAAACCAGCACCCTTTTTATGAGGTTTGATGTACAATCCTTTGCCAAGAGCTACTGCTTCCATTGTTCTGTTATGACGTTCAGACTCTTGAAGACTTTTCTGAGCTGCTTTGGAGTCATTCACTGCTTTTGCTATACCGGCTGCTCCACCTGCCAAAGAACCCAAAGCCGACAAGCCTGCGAAGATTGGGATTAAAGGTGATAGTCCTCCACATTTTGGCAGAGGAATACATCGCGGCAACTTGGTTCCTTTTTTATTTTTGAAGATTTTTTTTGCTGCTGCGCATGCGTATTTGATAGCAGTGTGACTGCCTTTGGTTTTTAACTTTTTCAGTTGAGATTAAATTTTCTTCACAGCTGCCATAAATGAACGAGCACCCGCACCAGTCTTGAGTTTAGCTTTCATAGCATTTTTGACTATCCATGATGCAACTTTTTCACCCCTCTTAGCATCTTTAGCGTTCAATCTTTTCTTAGCCATATTCACAAGTTCTTTATCAGCCTTTCGTCGAACGTTTAAATCGTGGTCGTTGTAAGCAATATCGTGATACATACAAGCTTTTTCTAACTTATTTATACCTCTGTCTCCCCTTTTCAAACGTTTCTGTAGCTTTGTTCCAGGACCACAAAATTGATATCCAGGTAAATGTAGCTCAAACGGTAAATGGTTAATTACACTGTCTATAATACCACTTCCCTCCTTCATTGATATGCTTAGAATGAATGGATTTGGATTAAAATTATATTTATATGTTTTATAAAACAATCTCATTCTTATCTATCCAACTATTTTCTTCATTGCTGAGGCCTAGCCATTTCACAAAATATTTATTACCTTTTCTTTTAATAATGTTCTCGATAAGGTAAATGTCAGGATACTTCGTTTTTTGATAAAAAGTCCCTAATAAAACCTGCTTATGCTTATCTTCCAAATGATATGTTGGTGGGTTTTGATCATTTACCTTTACTACTGTAAATATTTCCGTTGACCAGTTGGGAGTATAACCTTTGTAAAAGTCTCCTTTAAATTTGCTAATACGTACATGATCACCAACTTGAAATTTAGGCTTCAAGTGTTTTCGGTTTCTATACGCTTTACCATTATTACACAATACAACCTTTTCATTTGTCTTATTAACATCTTTAGGCTTAAATTTTGTTATGCGATGAATAGTGCTGTTATAGTTGTCTACCACAGTATTTAATAATTTACCCACCCATTGATAGCAGCCGTATAAACTGAAAAGTTTGAAAATTTGTGATTTTAGAGTGCGCATGACTCGCTCTACAATAGAAGCTTTTTTCACGGAATAAGTAGAAAAATGGTTTACATTATATTTTTTTAACTATTGACCGAAGATATCATTATAAGACTCTTTGCCCAGATCTGTTTGCAAATATTTAGGTTTTCTAGATGAATCTTTGAATATCTGGTGCATAGCGTTCACAACACAGTTTTTTTCTTCCGATTTTAGGGAACTTGTCCATACATACTTTGACAAAGTATCTATCACTAATAATATGTATTTGTGTCCTTTATTAAAGTTTGAATATTTTTGTAAATCTATGAGGTCGGCTTGCCATAGATCATCAATTCCTTTTATAACTGTGCACCGACGTGGGAAATTTCTTCTGGCTGATTTGTGAAGTTCATCAATGATGTCCTTTTTGCTTATTTTTCTTTATTTTTGCATGAATTAGATTGTCTATTTCCGACTTTGAATAAAATGATTTATTCAAATGGTCTGTTGTAAAGGTTTCGAAATTCTTAAAATGTAATTTCAGTTCCAGCTTAATTTTTTCAACGTCATTTCTTAATTCTTGAACCGTTTTGTCTAAATAAGCTTTGTTAACTACTTCGTCGTCGTCAGTTGGATATGATAACCCTTTTAATTTAGAAGATTTTAAATCGTAGTGTCCGGTATCAGATTTCAACAATGTTTCATTGTAGTTTCCAATGTATTCTGTCAATCGTAAACGTTTATGGACATGATGACCAAATTTGTCTGCGTTCATTGCTGTCTTGGTGGGTTGACTCTTAAAAGAAGACTACCCAATTTTCCTGGTTTCTTCTTTATATGTTCTACATTTATGATACCAGCTTCATGAAGTTCCGTAATAATTGCAATTATTTCATTGTTTACGCCAGTGTTGCCTGTTTCCCAAGATGCAAGTAGTAACTTTAATCGTTCAACTAACTCGTTTGGATCATCCCAGTAAACTAGATCAGTATCTGATTTCACTGTCTTTAAAAGTGAAATTCCTTTACCCTGTGGAATACTTTCAACACTTGTAGTTGGATTTCTAGAAAATTTGAACAAAGGCTTAATTACATTCGTATATTTAAATCCTTTGTTGCTGTTAATAGGTTTTGATGATTCGCAATTACGTCGATGAGCATTGGTTTCTATTAGTAATTTATAATATTGCAGATCATCATCTGTTACAACATCTAAATTTGGTTTCTTTTTGAACAAAAGTTCTTTTAAGCCGTCAGTTTTTTTGACAGTAAGTGTTCCTATTTTAAGAATTCCACCGTCGTCATAAACACGAGTTTTCCCTAGTAATAATTTACCTCGTTCATTTCTGACTCCAAATGGAACATCTTTCATTACTTCAGAGGATGTTGACCAAGATAGTGATTGATTTTTAAGACTTGGCGATGACTGTAGAGATTTGAATGATCCTTCGCTAATGTTATGGTCTTCGGACGGTGACACAACAAGGGTTTTGTTGTAATTGTATTGCTCTTGTTCATCATCTTCATCTTCCTCACTAACAGATTCATTATAATCTTCATCAGAAGCAAATAATGCCTGGTTTTCGTCTTCAAATGACTGATTATTGTCATTTTTAATTTTTTTCATCACTGGTTCACAGTGTTCTTCTACCGTAAGAGGAGGGTCATATTTTTTATTTGTCAACAATTTAAGTGGATCAACCATAGGTTTTTATATTGTTTCTAATGTTTTATTGTTTGTATGTTCAATATCTTTTATCATTGCAACTTTTCTTTTAACAGCTGCTGCTGATTTCACTATTTGTTCTTTAAGATTTTTCTCCATTTCGAAGTATTCCGCTCAGTTTCAAACCACGAATGAGACTGATTAATAGATAACACAACCGTCTTTTATGTATGTTCATCTATCACTATGAAGATATCAAAAGCCGATCGGTAACATCCGTTATTTTTGGCACAATCCTTATTAATAACAAGATAGCTGAATGGTTTATTCCAAACGGTTGAGCACATCTTACGGAATTGGGACCATGACATGTCTGATCCAACATGTTCTTCATAAACATGCTTCAAATTAATGTCATCTTGCTTAAATAGAATGACGAGATTTGAATTGTCCCGTACAAGTTGTTTTGGAATTCTCGTGTAAGTTCGATTGATGTAAAAACAATCTATATTTTTATGACGTCCCATGGCGAAATAATCTCTAATGTTGTTTTGATTCTCACAAGCAACGTCGTCAAAAATCATAATTGAATCAGGCAAAGCATCATGGGGGCTTAAAATTTCTCCATTATTATAGTATTTATTAAATGATGTTCCAGGTACCATTATCCAAAACCTTTTCAAGATATAAATATTTAGGTTGATATAAAGACTTTGAATACACATAAAGGTTACGGAATCTTGGTCCATTTTTATGCAATAATAAACTTATTACTAAATTGGTTTTTCCACTATTAGAGGGACCGCACACGATACAACTTATTGTACTCGGTAATAAAGTTCCATGCCGCCGAGGGACGTTAGATGATGCAGGACAGATGCAAGCCAATTTAAGTAATTATTTTTGTTTTACAAACTTCATGATTTCGGTTTCAGCGCGACTGCAGTGTTGCATTAGAAACAATTGAATGAGCTAAAGTTACAATATCATAGTTTTAAATGAACTTTTAGATAGTACAATGCTAATAAATGACATGCTGTCAATGGTTACTTTGATGCTGAGTTATTGTTTTTTCTAATAATCAACTGAGGTTGCATAAGATACATCGGAGACTCTAACGGAGGCTCTGCCCGCGGTTCCAAGCTATGCGAACGGTTAGGGGATCGGAGACTCTAACGGAGGCTCTGCCCGCGTTTCCAAGCTATGCGAAACGGTTAGGGATCGGAGACTCTAACGGAGGCTCTGCCCGCGGTTCCGATCTACACGGTCTTTTAATGAATTGGGAACTCTGGCTTACAACGCTGTATCACGGAGGCGCAAGCGCGCCTCCAGCGAGCCTGGCGAGCGGAGTGAATTAAAAAATTTTTGGTTAGTACACATTGGGAAGTCTAGATCACTTCACAGATACAGCGGCGCTTGCGCCGCAGCGAGCCATGCGAGCGTTGGATCTGTAAAGTGATCTAGACTTCCCAATATATTTACTACTACTATTGCATTCGGGACAGTTCCATTGGTCTTTTTTTTTCATTAAGTTAAAAAGCTTGTAAGAAACGCTAGCACAATCCAGATCGTACACTGCTTCACAAGCCATGCATCGCAAATATTTTCTTTTAGGTAGATGTTTTTGGCAGCCAGCGCGTAATTGTTGGGCATTCATCTTCACTGTGCAGGTAAGTCGCGTTTCGTATTCCGGCAAAGCAACAATAAGCTGTGGTTTATATACAAGTAGCGCCCTCTGTTGTATGGAGGCTCATTTAGATAGAACTAATCAGATAGTTGTGCAGATAGCCTCGGTGTTCAAGCAACTCAATGAAACCATAAGTCCGTGCTTTTCGGTACAGTTAGTATTGGCAGCTCGCAACAGATGGCGTTGTACAGTATTTAATGTGAAATTACGTATCGCTGAGTCACAAATTAGGTTATAGAATTAACACTAATATTAATTCAGCGATAAATACAACACTGAGTATCAGTCGAATCCTCCGTAGATGGTAATACTTAAGTTTTATATAGTCACTTTTCACCATATAGCTTAAATCAGTCACAAAAAGGATATGTATTAACCGGGTTAATTAGGCACTATTTCACTGATTTTACGTAATTAAACTTCACGCCTCCAATTGTGTTGAATCCTTATCACTTTACACGTGCAGAAATGATTAATTTATAACTTTGAGCTCATATTACTAGCAAAAAATAATATATTTATTACAGTCAATGTTTACTTGCGCTACAGCGCCCCCTCTAAGTGTAAACACTATAATTAATAGGAAAAAAATACCTTTATTTAACGACAACTCTGCGTGTG